>RXID01014237.1:2023780-2149868 GCA_005019695.1 Trichopus zeylanicus subsp. travancoricus
TTTTTTTAAAATTTTATTTAAAAAATAATAAATTTTTGATTTATTTATAAATAAAAATATCGAAGTGGTCTATTTGTAAATATACAAATATTAAAATTATAATTTTAAATTTCAAATTTAAAAACCTTGAATATTTTTTTTTTGTAAAATTCTATTTTAAAAATGATAAAATTTAGATTTATTTATAAATAAAAATATTCAAGCGATCTATTTGTAAATATACAAATATTAAACTTGTAATTTAAAATTTTTAGTTTTAAAATCTTCAATGTCTTTTTTGTAAAATTTTATTTAAAAATAATAAAATTTAGACTTATTTATAAATAAAAATATTCAAGGGGTCTAGTTGTAAATGTACAAATATTAAACTTGTAATTTTAAAATTTAAGTTAAAAAACATTCAATGTCTTTTTTGTAAAATTTTATTTTAAAAATGATGAAATTTGGACTTATTGATAAATAAAAATATTCAAGGGGTTTATTTGTAAATGTACAAATATTAAACTTGTAATTTAAAATTTTAAGTTTTAGAACCTTCAATGTCTTTTTTGTAAAATTTTATTTTAAAAATGATGAAATTTGGACTTATTTATAAATAAATATATTTAAGGGGTCTATTTGTAAATGTATAAATATTAAATTTATATTTTATAATTTTAATTTTTAAATATTGTGAAGTTTGATTAAAAAAATGATAAACTTTGGACTTATTTATACATAAAAATTTTTAAGGAGTCTATTTATAAATATATAAATATTAAACTTATAATTGAAAATTTTAAGTTTTGAAATCTTTAATATTGTAAAAATTTATTAAAAAATAAAATTTGGATTTTTTTATAAAAAAAATATTTGTGGGGCCAATTTGTAAATATATCAATATTAAACTTGTAATTTAAATATTTATGGAGGGTTTATTTGTAAAAAAATAAATATTGAAGGTCCTTTTTGTAAATTTTTATTTGAAAAATATTAAAATTTGGACTTATCTATAAATAAAAATATTTTAGGGGTCTATTTATAAATATATAAATATGTAAATTATAATTAAGAATTTAATTGTTGGTTTATTTGTAAATATTTGAGAGAAAGAGTGGAGGGTGAGAAATTAAGAATTTTAAAAAATTTAGTTGTAAAATTATAGAGAGTAAAAGTGAAGTTTTTAGAAAAAAATTTTGATTAAATAACATTCAGGAGTTGTAGGTAATAAATTTGAAAAGGAGGGAGTTGTAGGTAAACATTAAGAACGTAAGGGGTTTTTGGTAAATAAAGTAAATCTGGGGGGTTATAGGTAAATATCCCTAGATTCTGTTATAGTAATAGAGAGAATAAGAAGATTAAATCAATTTCTTCTTTTTTGAATTTTGATCAAGTGAAACTTATCTTCCTTCAAAATTTAAAGGGATTGAATATGGATATGTGAGATTTGTTTGTTTAAACGTGGATAAGAAATTTGTATTACATGATGTTTTTGATGATTTTGTACTATTTTATGATATGATAAAATATAGAGTGTTATTTATAATTTTTTTTGAAAATTAGATTAAATTATAATTTTATATATTTCATGGGCTTTTTTGTAAAAAAGATTCATTTGAAAGTTTCAAGGTTTTTTTAAAAAATTCTTTGAGTGGATTATTTGTAATTTTTGGATTTTTAAGGATTTTTTCAGAAAAGTTCTATCCTAGGAACTTATTTGTAAGAGAAATCAGATCAAGAATCATTTTGTCAAATTCTTGTATTTTCATTTTTACCTAGATTTTGGATTAATTTTAGGTCCGATTTTGATCTAAATATCTAACCCACTTAGTCTACTTAGGTTGAATTTAGTTTGAGTCCATATTTCTTAATGATTCAAACTAAATTGAACTCAAGTTTTGGTTGAATTTGATCGCAATTCAGGTCTAATTGAAATTCACATTTAAACCATAATTTAGAGATATATAAGTCTCCATCTTGATCATATCTCAATCAAATTTGATTGTAACAAAAAATCACTTCAAACAACTTGATTAATTAATTTTAATTGAATTTTGATTTTAATAAACTTGGCTTGGATTTGATTAATTAATTTCAAATTAAAGTTTTACTTAATCAATTCACCAATTACATTTGAGTTCAATAAATTTGGATCTAAAGTGCTCATAGCACAAAAGTTGTCATTAGTACATATCTAGTAGGCAAGGGCTCGAGGGCTACTAGTAAGCTATATATTGATGATTGGGAGCTAGAAAACTATCTTGAGGCTTTATTTTGGTAGTTGGAGCCCCAAAGGCTGCCCTAGGTTGCAGGTTGATGGTCAAGGATAAGTCATATTTTGGTAGTTAAGAGCTCGAAGGCTATTCTTAAGCCTTAGATTGGCAATTGGGGAACTTGACGGCTGCTCTTAGGTTGTTGGTAGTTGGAGGCTTGAAAGTTGTCCTTTAGCTGTATTTTTGTGGTTGAGTACTCAAATATTGTCCTTAAGTTTCATGTTGACAGTAGAGGGCCCAAAAATTATCATTATGTTATATTTTGGTAATTGGAGGGCCGAAGGCTACCCTTAGGCCATATTTTGACAAATTGAGGTGCCCCAAGTTGCCTTTAGGAGATAAGTCGGTGGTCAGAAACCTGAAGGTTATCCTTTGGTCATATTTTGATGATTGAAAGACCAAAGACTACCCTTAGGTATACTTTGACCATCGGGGATTCAAAGGCTGCTCTTATATAGTAGGCTGGTGGTCAGGAATGTGAAAGCTACCTTTAGGTCATAAATTTATGGTTGGAGATCCAAAACTTACTTTTAGACTGTATATCAATGATTGAACAACTATTCTTAGATAGTATATTAGCGATTGAAGTCCGAACCAAAGACTGCCCTTAGATTGTGTATTGGCAATCTAAGGGTCCAAAATTTGTCCTTAGATCATAGGTTGATAGTCGAAGTTCCCAAGACTACCTTTAGTCTAAAGGTAGGTGGGTGGAAGCTCGAAGAATGATCTCAGACTATTTTTCTCAAATCTCTCCCCTTGCAAGCAAACAGCTCTCCTTTTCTTTCTTCGATTTTTTCTTTTTCTTTTTTCTTTGAGCTAAAACAAGATTTTTTTATTTTATTAATTTTCGTTCACGCTTTTCTTCTCTTTCTTTTTTTTGCTGCAACCCCTTCCCCATGTGACCTTTTCTTTTTCTTTTGATTGAATTATCTCCACGTGCCTCTTTTCCTATTTATTTTTTGGAAAAATTACTTATAAACCCTTAAAAAATTTTGAATTCTATGATCAACCTTTCTAATTTTCGAAATTATCTTCCAGCCCTTATGTTACCCTCCCATTAATACATTTGGCCCCTAATAATTTTTTAGCATATATGGAGGTGCATAAGGGTAGTGAAATTACTTTACTACCCCTCCTTCCTCCTCCTCCTCCTTCTTCGTCCTCCTTCTCTTCTTCTTCCTCCTACTTCCCTTTTCTCCTTTTTCCTCCTCCTTCCCTCTCCTTCTTGTTGCTACTATCGAACCACCACCTCATTCCTTCTCCTCCTCCTTTTTTTCTTCCTTATCACACTCGTCGTACCACCATGCAATACCACCACAACTATCATCACCACCATACTCCTCTTTCTCCTCCTTCCTCCTCCTCCTTCTCTCTCCTCTTTGTCATAACTGTTGCACCACCACAATCATTACCACCATGCTCCTCTTCCTTCTCTTTCTTCTTTTTCCTCCTCTCTCTTCCTTGTCGCATCTATGGCACCACCATGACTGTGCACCAACAATACCACCACCATCACCATAACCATGCTCCTCCTCCTCCTCATCGTCATTCCCTCTCCTCCTTCTCATGCTTGTCGCACCACTACCTCCTTCCCTCTCCTCCTCCTCCTTCTTCTTTCTCCTCCTCTCCTCCTCCTCCTTTCCTCCTCCTCCTTCTTTCCTCTCCACCTTGTCGCACTCGTCACACCACCACCACCATGCAGCACCACCACCTTAGACCTCGCTGACAATATCTTCTCTGTCTCTATTACATTCTTCACATTCTCCCACATATAGGACAAATTATTTATTCTAAAATAAAGTATTTATATAAGTTAAAATAGTTATATATGGGTTTATGACCTATATATATGTTAAAATGATTATATATGGGTAAAGTATTTATATAAGGATTAAAATAATTATATATAGGGTAAAATATTTATATATAAGCTAAAATAATTATATATAATTTTAGGGCTTATATATGTGTTAAAATAATTATATATGGGTTGAAATAATTTTATATGAATTTAGGACCTATATATGTATTGAAATGATCATATATGGGTTGAAATTATTATATATAGGATAAAGTATTTATATATGCATTGAATTGATTATATATAGATAAAGTATTTATATATGGGTTGAAATGATATTATATAGGATAAAATGTTTATATATGAGTTGAAATAATTATATATGGGATGAAATATTTATATATGAATTGAAATGATATGGAGTAAAGTATTTATATATAGGTTGAAATCATTACATATATAGTAAAATATTTTTATATAGGCTGAAATAATTATATATTAGTAATTATGTTTATTTATTTGAAGATATGCTTATATATTGTGAGTTTTATTTATATATCAAAAGATCCAATTATAGATTGGTTGTTACGTTTATTTATTAAGAATTTTATTTATACATCAAAGGATATATTTATATACTGAGAATTCTATTTATATATCGGAAGATATGTTTACAAATTAGTAACTATATTTATATGTTAGAGTTAATGTGGAGGGAGAGCAGAGTGAGAAGGTGGTCGTGTTGCTACTATATGATGGTGATAATGTGACAGGTGTGATAAGAAAGAAAGCATTATCCTTTATAATTTTGACGACAAACAAACTTTATATTTGATCACTTTCTTTAGCATTGTGTAGCTAGTAATTAAGCAGAGTATGAAATAAGGATCAAGCTCATTCAGAAGCTTCAAGTATAGATGAACATGAAGTTAACATTGAAGATAAGACGTGATGGTGGATCAATAGATGAAATTTGAAGAAATAAAGTTAGCTTAAAGAAGACTCAAGATATGCTCACTAGATTTAGCTTTTTTTTATTTGTTTGAGTCAAAGATTTGTTATTTAAATTCTTGGTTTAGAGTTTTGGCTAGTACTCAAACTTATCTTGGAATGTCTTTACTGACTCATTATTTATCCAAGGTTAGTTTGAGAAGATGTCAAATATGAAAACTGAAGTTATAGTAAAATAACAGCTTTCTGTTAACTATAGATGTTCAAAATTTATGGTTCTAATGTCTGAATATAGCAAAAACAAGAACGGAATTACTGACAGCTTAGGATGTTCAAATCTCAAGATCGAATGACTGAAGATTTGGAAACTGTAACTTTTGAACTTTTTATGTTTAGAATTTGGATGCTTGGTGTATTGGTTGGACGTCCGAGCTTGTGTTGTTAACCTTATGATTGGACATTTGAACCGGTGATATCAACTTTAATGACTAGTTAAATTTGACCATTGAGTGGTTTTGGACACTCAATCCTTTATGGTTCGAATGTCTAAATGCAGCAGAGCATAGCTCAATCACTAGTGCTCTCACCAATAGATATTTAAGGGCTTGGAACTTGTTCTTGAATAAATTTTTTTTGCATATTCTTGAGTTATATTTTAGAGAATAAGTTTCCAACAGCCCACTAGCCTCCAAGAGCTCTAAAATTTATACTTCAATTTTCAAATCTTTAAAGCCCTTATTCTCCCTTAAGTGATCTTATAGTGAGATAAAATTATTCATTTTCATTTTCTTTCATCATTATAAAACACTCCAAGGTTGTTTGGAGTATAAGAGAGATAAAACTCTGGATTGGAGTGGTTACTTCACTTGGTTAGAAGTGAAGGTATACAAACATGGCTTCACCCAAAGGAAATGACACTCACAGATAGTGAGGTGGTGTAAAGGTTTGGCTTTAACTTAACAAGTGATGACTCTAGTAGAGAGTCCAATTCCTCAAGACCGAGGTAAGGGTGTTATCTTTACTTTACTAATTTAATTTATAGCATTCGTGGTTGCTTTATTGATTGAGGAATTACCATTGAATTGTGAATTTGATTTTAATTTAAAAGAGTGTGATTTTCTAATTCATCCTCCTTTTAGGTTGCTATATTTGCTCTAAGAAAGGAAAGGAAAAGGAAGAAAAAGAAGGAGGATAAGGAGGGAAGGAGGAGAAAGAAGAAGGAGGGAAAAAAAAGAAAGAGGAGGAGAAGGAAGAAGGTAATGGTATGACGGTGGTGGTTGTAGAAAGAGGAAGGAGGAAGAGTGAGGAGAAGGAAGATACAAAGAGGAGGAAGAAGAAGAAGGATGAGAAGAGGGAAGGAGGTGGTGGTGTGATGGTGGTGATGATGGAGAGAGGAAGGATGAGGAGAGGAAATGAGATGGTGGTGTGATGGTAGTGGTGATGGTGTAGAGAAGAGGAGGATGGAAGGAAGAAGAAGGAGGAGGAGGATACAGAAGGAGGTGGTGGTGAAATGGCGGTGTTAGTGGAGAGAGGAAGAAGGAAAAAGAAGAAGGAGAAGTTAGAGGGAAGGAGGAGGAGGAGGAAGAAGGTGGTAGTGCAATGATGGTGGTAATAGAGAGAGTAAGAAGGAGGAACTTGAAGGAGGTGGAGGAGGAAGGAAAGAGAAAGAAGAAAAACAGGAGGAAAGTGAAGGAGGTGGTGATAGGACAGTGGTGTGTGAAGTTTGGATATCTCAAACTTGGTTAGAGTTTGAGTTAAAGTACGAATCCAAAGTTAGATTTAGACTTATAATTGATTTTGAATACTTATTATATAATATTAAGAGTTGTAATTATAATAAAACTCAGACTCAATAAGGGCCTATAAATATTTTATTAATACATAAAGTTTAGGTGTGGTGTAGTGCAGAGGTTAAACTAGAGAAGAATAGAGAGAATAAAGAGAAGAGAAAGAGAGAGAGTATCGACTCTCGTGTATGGGTCTTTCTAGTGCTTCTCGGTGGTCTTTCATGGTGAATTTTCATAGTGTCCTCTTGGAGATTCTCTTTGAAGGTAGAGGTATTATCGAGGCTTAGTGAAAGAGTTTAGTTGGGTAAGAAAGAGTGTAGGCTTTCTTATAAACTCTTGTAAAGTCTTTTGATAGTGGATTTTTCGCTCCCCCTATGGACGAAACCCGATTTTGAATGAACCACATATATCGCTATGTCTTTTCTTGTTATTTTATTTTATCTTATATTACATCTCGTTTCTTGTGTTGTTTAAGAATAAGATGATTTATGAACCTTTTACTGTGAATTTCAATAATTGATATTAGAGTTTAAGAGCAAATAATCAGGATGACAAAATCCTTACTTGAGGTGAAAAAAATTTGACAATAAGATAAATTTTGCCTTATAGTAGAAAAAGATGAAATTAGTTTTTATTTATCAAGACTTGCAAAAGGTGTTAGAGGGTAAAGAACAGAAGTTGGCCAAAATAAGCGATAAAAACTGAGAGGAGATAAATAACAAGGTATTGAATTTAATTATTCTAAGATTGACTGATGAGGTTTTATACAATATCATTGATAGAAAGACGACAATGAATATCCGAACAAAATTTAAGAAATTGTATATGTTGAAAAACCTCACGAACAAGTTCTATCTGAAACAACAGTTGTACGAACTACATATGAGTGAATGTATAATTATGTTGTATTACTTGAATACCTTCAATAAGATTATCAATAATTTATTGAAAGTTAATGTGAAATTTGAAGGACAACAAAACACTAATTCTTTTGATATCTTTTTCTGCTTTGTATGATCATATTGTGACCGTAATTCTATATAACAAAAAAACTCTCAAGATAAAGGAGATAACAATTAGTTTTTTTATAATGAGAAGAGGAAAAACTCCAATATTAATCTTGAAATTGGTGAAGGATTGGTGGCTCACGAAAGAGGAAGATTAAAAGAATGTGTAGAAGGAAAATAATGATCCAAATCAAAATCAATGGCAAAGGTGCAATATTATTTGTGTAAGAAGTATGACTATATCAGACGGTATTGTCCGATTCATGGGAAGATAGAGTTTTCAAATATGACTATAATAGTGGAGGATAATACTTTTGAGAATAGTGCGAACGAAGACGTTCTTGTAGTATCCACAGAAATCGACACTTCTGGTGAGTAAATTTTAGATTCTAGTATTTTTTCTATTATTTTTGCTTTAGGAAGGATTGATTTACTTCTTATGAGGAGAATAAGAAGGAAGGTAATATTTGGTTGGGTTATAATTTGACCTATGAGATTGTCGGTGTGAGAACATTTCAAATTCAAATATTTGATAGAGCAGTTTGTACTCTTACTGGGCTGAGGCATGTCCCTAAGATGTGAAAAAAAAAATTCTAATTTCACTTCGTGTACTGGACTCAAAAAACTATAATTATTCAGTTAGAAATGGAGTCATGAAGGTGACACATGGTATTAGGATCCTAATGAAAAAAGAGAAGTGCGGCAATATTTATCGATTAGTAGGAAACACTATTGTAGGTAGAGTTTTGATGACTACAGTAATAAAGAGAAAGCATGATACTCAGAGTGATTTAACGGGTGATAGATATTCTTCTCGAGTTACTTTTGCTATGATTGTAAACACAAGTCTTCTGAAAAACTTTCAGAAGTACAAGACTATAGGTATGAAGAGCGAATTTGAGGTTGGTTTGAGCTTGCGTCTTATGATTAGCTGAACAAGCTAATAGTTCAGAACGAGGGGTTCAATGAGAGATAATAGCTGAAGTTTCATGATGATAGTACGTCCGAGTTTAAGCCAAGGTGGAGATTGAGTTTGAATGTCTCAAATTTGGATTGGAGTTTGAGTTAAAATAAAAATTTAAAGTTGAATTTGGATATATGATTGATTTTGAATATTTATGATGTAATATTAGAAGTTGTATTAGGTAAAACTCAAATTCAATAAGAGCCTATAAATATTATAATAATCAATAGGGTTTAAGTGTAATGTACTACTGAGGTGAAATTAGAGAGGAATAAAGAGGAGAAAAAAAAGAGAAAGTTCGGTCCTCATGGGTGGGTGCTTTTCGGTAGTCTCTCGTGGTGGTTACTCATAGTGTTCTCTTGGAGATTTTCTCTGAAAATGGAGGTGTTGTCGAGACTTAGTGAAAGAGTTTATTTAGATAAAAAAGTGTAGTTTTTCTTGTAGACTCTTATAAAATATTGTGATAGTGGATCTCTTTCTCCTTCCATAAACGTAACCCGATTTTGTATAAATTACGTATATCGCTGTGTTTTTTCTTATTATTTTTTTTATCTTATATTATTTTTCATTTTTTATATTATTTGAAAATAAAATAATTCGTAAGAATTCTGCCACGAATCCCAACAGTGGTGGTGGTGGAGAGAGGAAGAAAAAAGTAGAGAGAGAAAAAAGGAGGCAGAGGGAAAAGATGAAGGAGAAAAAAGTCAACTAATTGGATATAAAAGTGAATTTATACCTTAACTAGTATAGAGTTAATTACATTAAGAGTTAAAAAAATTTGATGTGATTTTTTGAGAGCATAAAGATAATTTCAAAAATTAGTAGCACTAATCATGAAATTTAAAAATTTTCAAAAATTTCTAAGTTTTTTTCTTGACTCCCTCTCTCTCTCTCTCTCTCTCTCTCTCTCTTTTTCTACTAACCCTCACCTACCCTTGTCTTCTCTTTTTCCTTCCACTCTCTTCTTTTTCATGGGTTTAACCAGCCAAAGATCAATACACGAGTGTCGAGCTCAAGTGACAACTAGGAGGGGAGGATGGCACATGTTGATTTGGCCATATCTACCTAGATTTGGCCACGTGTGCGCTAGAAGGACAGCATGGAGGCCTAATCTGGTAGCAACTGGATTGAGCAATGCTGGAGGCGGGTGCGGTACAAGGCTGTGGGTGGCCTTGGATGTAGACGAGGTCAAGGATGCAGACGAGGTAGGAGTTCGTATGGGAGATGATGGGGCGGCAAGTGGCTACGAGTCTGACGACACTTGGGAGAATACTAGTAGAGTCGCGGGCAACACTTTTAAGGGAACATAGGTAAAGCCCTGATGGTGGAATAGGGAAGCTGCAGATGGTGGTGGTGTTGGAAGGGTCATGGCTGGCAGTGGTTCAGGTAAGGCCGCGTGTGGATAAGTGTCACTCCGTGTTAAGAGTTGTATTTCCTTTTATGTGAGCAATAAAAGGTTGGCAAGATTGTTGTACTTCTCTTCTCCTCTATACTCTTGTGGGCTTGTGCGAGTTTGACGGGCTGAGGTGGGCGAACCTTGGCGCCATCACGGGCAAAATTTCAGGGTAGAAATTCGCCGGTGTGACAATAAGCATAATGTAATTTAAGTTGTTGTTAGATAAGAATTATTATCCCAACTCAAATTTTGAGCCTAGCTTTTGAATTAAAAAAATCTAATGATGTGGATAAGCATACTGTAATTTGAATTTGAAATTACGTGTAGATGATTCGTGGGGGTTATCCACTTTTAAACGATCAAATACACAAGCAGATCTCCACAAGAGATTTTATCAGTATGCATTGCTTTCTTTGATTTATTATTATCCAAACTAAATTCCAACACTTTGAATTGCGGCATATTCATTTTAAATTTAAAATTCGAAGACTATTGTTGAACCAAGACTTGTTCTAATCACCAAACTACCGTGGATGTGGATTTATGTGGAGCTTTTTCTACCACACTATTCTCATGAGAAGCTAATTTAGATTTGAAGTTATCAAGCCAGTCAAAATAAAAAATTAAGTGATTGAATCATACCATATTTCTATTAGAGCGTGTAAGGGTCACAAAGGAAATGCATGCCTACTGGGAAATGCAATTTGAGAGAAAACATTGGACATAGATTACTTTGACCTTTCCATGATGGAGATTTTTAAATCGATGAGATTGATGATGATTTAATTATGACGCGATGAGTAGTTTTGAAAGATCTTTGTCCATGGTGAAATGAAATGAGGTCAGTGCTACTTTTGCCGCTAGCCATTTACTTTCCGTCGTTGATTATGGTGGAACTTGGGGAGCTGGCAATGCAATGAGCAACTTTTGAAGCTTGTTCCCGGTGGGACATGAACTGATTTGTTCATTTGGGTCCATCTGTTTCTTCTTTCCCACATTTTTATCTTTGTGTGGGTGTCATAGAACTAGGCTAGCACAGGTCGTCAGTCATATGGATTTGATGGATGCTAGATGGCTGCCAGAAGATGCCAAAACTGGATATAGGCATGTTATCTTGATTTTCTGTCTCAATCTTTTTTTCTAATTTTTCTGAATTTTCTACGTTCTCTTGAAATTTTTTTTCTTTCCTCCACGATAAAAAATCTAGGTATTTTTGGTGTTTCAAAAATATCTTAAAATGCGTAAAAAACATCGAAAATTTTTTCGGTGCTCCAAAAATGCTAGGAAAAACACCATTGGAACTTTTCCCAGTATTTTTAAAACACTGAAAAAACTTATTCTTGATATTTTTTGTGACTCTCAAAAAATGTTAGCAAAAAGAATACATTCTCGGCATTTTTTCTAAAAATTACTGAGAAATTTTTTTGACATTTTTGACCAAAATGCTAGGAACATTTTTCTACATTTTGTCCCTAAATGACAGGAAAAGTTCCCAAAGACTTGTCTCCAAACATCCGGAAAAATTCTCTACTTTTTTGAGAAATTTTTGAGAAAAAATGCTAAAAATTTTCCAATATTTTAATATTAAATGTCGAGTATCCTCAATGTTTTTTAAGAATAAAATGCATTTGCGTAGTAAACTCTAGAAACTTTAGACATTTTTTTCAAAAAATGCCGCTACAATATTTTACTACAATCCTTGCTACAGTATTTACAATATTCTAAATAATTTGCCAGAAAAAGATTAAAAAAACTGAATTAAGAAATTCATAACTTTTTAGAGAAGCAAAAATTTACAAAATTTACAATTGTTTGATGAAAAATACAACTAAAACAATGTGAAACAAACATTTGGATAATCTCAAAAGAGGAACTATGGGAGGCTCCTTGAGCGATGGCTCATTGAGATGGACTTGTGCATACTCAGCCACCAATCCCTTCCTTTCCTTGGAGAGGATCTCCTTCTTATCCTCCTCAGCCTTATCCACCTTCTCTTTGGGAGGCTACTCCAGCAATGGCTAATCTCCAGCTGCTTTCACCACCTTGTTGAACGCATTCAAGAACCATGCTGCCCCTGTTGATATATATTGGTTGCTCATAAGGGCTGATCTGATAATGCTGGCTTTCGTCCATCTCCTTGATCTTTCCTTGAAGGTGCCACCCTCCATCCTTTTTCCGGTAGACTCAAAGAGTAAGGATCGATTGACATCTACGAGCCTGCAAACCTTAGATCCTTAAAAGAGAAATAAAATTGCTAAGTCAAAAAAAATAAAAAAAGAAAAAAAGAAAAAAAAGGAAGAATGGAGGGAGAAAAATTGGATCGTATGCTGGAATTAAGAGGACATATCCAGTCTCATCTTAGTGTATTATTGATCAAAAAAGATCACCCAAAAAATAAGTACCAGATGACATCCGTAGGTATGTAAACCTTGAAAATTAAGGTTAAGAGGCATTCAAGATCAAAGTTAAAGTCCAATAAGCAACTAACGAATAGAAACATGGTAAAAATAGTGAAGTCGATAGAAAAATAGATTCTTGAAGAAAGTAGTGCACTTGAAAAATAGTGTATGGGAAAGTTTGTTGGTAACCTACCACATCCTAAGACAAAATCATCCTTAAACTTCAACAGATTGAATCAAGTGAAAGGCCTTAGTTGAAGATGAAAGGATATATCACCTGTCTGCTAAAAGAAATCTCCAAAAAAAAAATATTTTCTTTCACTCCATAAGGTCACTTCTCTTGAACCTCATACGCCAATTTGGTGTTCTAGAAGACAAACTGTCAGCTTGAATTACTACAGTTCAACTAGTATTGACCTAAGCATCTACTTGTTGATTTAGTCAATCACTATAGAATATCCTGCTTTAATGTGCTAATGAAAAATTCTAAAGGATTAGGCTACATTGCTCCAAGTATCTATACATATCTCATATTGACCATTAGATCTATGATAAGGTTAATCAAACATCATCAATGCCTTCTAATACACAAACTATATGCATCGAGGCAATCACGGTTCCCCAAACATCAAAAAAAGGTGAAATCCTCAATGAAACTTCACCAAAACTTGAAGAAAGGGGGCATGATGTAGTCAAAATACTCTCAAAGCTAAAAGAGGAACCTTTGCCAAGTCTCACTCAATATAATAAACCACATGGTGAAGAAATAATCCCCAAACCAAAAGTAGCTCCACCAGAACTCAAAGACGGGGGGCAAGCCAAAATTGATGAACCGATGGAAATCAACCTCAATTAAAGAGAAAAACCGCATGCCACTTATCAACACCTGATTCTTGAAGAGGTATTATGCCTACGCCTCTGGGGGCAACAATAACAGAAAGCGGCTATATTTTGTCTATGACAGAATGTATGACTTCTTCAAAAAGGAACATCCAGTCAAACATGTACTCCATATTTTTTGAGGCAAAACATGGATACAAAACCCAATCTAGTTTGTATGATGATTGAGTTCCTGACTTAATTAAGTCCACTTATACTCAAGTCCATTTATCGTGGCAACTCAAGTTCACTCATTATGGTAACTCAAAGCTACTTATTGTGATAAATCAAGCCCACGCATTGTGGCAAATAAAATCCACTTATTGTGACAACTCAAGTCTACTCATTGTGGTAACTCAAGTTCACTCATTATGGCAACTCAAGTTCACTTATTGTGGAAAATTAAGCTGACTCATTATGGTAAATGAAGTCTACTTATTATGACAACTCAAGTCCACTCAATGTGGCCACTCAATTCTACTCATTGTGGCATCTTTAGTCCACTTATTATGACAGCTCAAGTCTACTCATTTTGGTAAATCAAATCCACTTATTGTGACAAATCAAGCCCACTTATTGTGGTATCTTAAGTTCACTTATTATGGCAAATTAAGTCCACTTATTGTGGTAAATCAAGTCTACTCATTGTATTAAATCAAGTCTACTTATTGTGGCAACTCAAATCCACTCATTGTGATAACTCAAATCCACTCATTGTGGCACCTCAAGTCCACTTATTATGACAAATCAAGTCCATTTATTGTGGCAAACCAAATTCACTTCTTGTGGCAAAATAAATCCACTTCTTTGTGACAAATGAAGTCAACTCCTTATGGCAAATCAAGTCCACTCTTGTAGAAATTCAAGTCCATTTTATATGACAATCAAGCCCCTATTTGAATGTCAAATCAATTCCACTCTTGTGGTAATTCAAGTTCATTTTACATGGTGATTAAAGCCAAATTTAAATGACAAATAAAGTCCACTCTTATATGGTAATTCAAGTCCATTTTGTGTGGCCATCAAGTCCGCATTTACATATTAATTTAAGTTCACTTCTTATGATAAATCAAGTCCACTTCTCATGGAAAATTAAGTCCACTTCTTGTCACAAATTAAGTCCGCTCCTTGTGGCAAATTAAATCTACTCCTTGTGGCAAATTAAGTCCACTTCTTATGGTAACTCAATTCCATTCATTGTGACAGCTCAAGGCTACTCATGGCGGCAACTCAAGACCACTCATTGTGGTAGCTCAAGACCTCTCATTGTAGCAACTCAAGTATGCTCCTTGTGGTAAATTAAATCTACTCATTGTAGCAACTCAAATTCATTTCTTGTGACAAATTAAGCCCACTCATTGTGACAAATCAAGACCACTCATTGTGGTAAATCAAGTCCACTACTTATAGCAAGTCAAGTTCACTCATTATAGTGGCTCATGACCACTCATTATGGTAACTTAAGAACACTCATTGTGGTAGCTCAAGTCCATTGCTTGTGGTAACTCAAGGCTACTCATTGTGGTAAATCAAGACCACGTATTGTGGCAAAGCAAGACCACTCATTATGGCAAATCAAGTCCACTCCTAGGCAAATTCAAGTCCACTTCCCATGACAAATTAAGCTCACTCTCATATGGTAAAATCAAGTTCACTTCACATGACAAATGAAGTCTACTCTCATGTGGTAATTTAAATATACTTCCACGTCATAAATTCAAGTCTATTTTGCACTACAATCAAGCCTGTATTGACATGGCAGATCAAATCTATTCTCAAATTGCAAATATAGTTAACTCTCAGAACATTGACATATGTGCTAGATATCTGAAAATTGGTCGCACCCTCTCTTCTCATCATAACTCAAGAAGAAGCTACGAAGAGGGCAGTTTGTTTGAGGTGATTTTTGCCAAAATTGAATGTAAATCAAAATACAATCTGAGTTGAAACTTAAATGTCACTAAATCATGACTCAAATACAAATTTCAGTTAGATCTAGATTGCGATCAAATTCAATCAAAAATTAAGTTTAATTTGGACTTGAATTGTTGAAAATTCAAGTTCAAACTAAAGTAGGTTGAGTGGGTTAGATACTTGGGCTGAAAATTCATCAAATATCCAGGCCGAAATAAAAACACAAAATCTTTGTAAATAGATCCTTGGACTAAATAAATTTTATAAATAGGTACCTATTCGAAATTTTCTTACAAATTCACACTTTGGTCCAAATTTTTCAGAAAATTCGCAAATATCACCCTTGAAAATTCAACATCCAAAAATGATATAAATTTTGAGCTTCTTCATTAGGAAATAAATCCCAATCAATGGGATTACATACTAATAAAAAATTTCGGAAATCTAATCCATTTGCAAATCACAATGCAATCTCATCATAAAATTAGATCAATCAAAGATTTGGTTGCAAATCCCCTAAAGGCCTATAAAATGGATGAAGATCCTTCACAAAATATGGGGAGAAAGAAGAGAGGATTAGAAGTCACAGAGGGATGGGAGAGATCATTGTGGAAGAAAAATCAAGAGGAGAACAAGATGTAAGTCTTATCTTCTACTCTTCTTCTTTTCTTCTCTCCCTAGTTTTCTTTTGTAGGACCTTTGCCCTTATGTTCCACCTCCAACGTACATCAATCTCCACTATTCCTGTGTTTCACCACCATCTCCTTCGTGCACCTCTACTAGCCTACACACCAACTTCCCCGAGTTCCGCACCCAACTCTTCTCTGACCCTCAGACCCATCTCTGCCTTCAGCCACTACCTCACCGTTAGCCTCGTGCCCTACTAGTGGTCTCTCTCTTGTGTGGCCACTGAGCTCTTCATGGTGCTCCATTGCTACCAGATTTACCCATGAGATGCCTACCTCACAGCTGCCAGGCTTCATCTACTATGCTAGTAGGACCCTTGCCTTGACATTGTCCTGGCTTTGCCTACACCGCCCACAAGCCACCAGCCTTGCCACCAGTCGATCTGCTCCATCCCTCACCGCTGATCTCTGTCGCTCGTCGCTTCTAAAAAAGAAAAGGGGAGGGCCAAATCACTGGGAGAAGAAGGAGGGGGAGGGTCTAAACCCTCTCCCTTGCTATCGACCATTAGAGAAAAGCTAGATCTGACTAGATCTAGCTAAAGACTCGAGGAAAAGGGCCAGTGCCTAGTAGGGTTAGGGAACAAAGAAAAAAAAAGATGAAGGTGCTAGTAAAAAAAGGGGTTGTTGGCCAGCAATGAGGAAAAAAAGGAGGGAAAGGTTCTCTCACCTCAGTTTTTATGCTACTACCATTACATTCAAGCCAACCCTCGGGCTCGCATACATAGGCCAGCCTTTAGGCTTGCCAAATTAGATCAACCCTCGAGCTTGCATCCATAGGCTAGCCTTCATGCACATCAAATTAGGCTAGCCTTTAGACCCGCCAAATTAGGCTAGCGCTCGGGCTCACATCCATAGGCCAGTATTTGAGCTTGTCAAATCAAGTCAACTCTTGGGCTCACACCCATAGGCCATCCTTTGGGATACCAAATCAGACTAGCCTTTGTATCTGCCAAATCAAACTAACCCTCAAGCTTGCATCTATAGGGTAACTATCAGGCCCACCAAATCAAATCAACCCTTAGACTTGCACCCAAAGGCCAATCCTTGGACCTACCAAATCAAGTGAGGCCAGCCCTCGGACCCGCCAAATCAAGATAGCCCTCATGCTCTCATCCATACCTAGTCTTCGAGCTCGCTAAATCAGGCCAACCTTTAGGCCTACCAAATCAATCCAGCTCTCGGACTCGCATCCATAGGCCAACCTTCAGGCTGCTAAATTAAGCTAGCCCTCGAGCTCACATCCATATGCCAACATTTGAGCTGGGCAAATCAGGCTAGCCTTTGAGTCTATCAAATCAAGCCAACCATCAGGCTCACACCCATAGGCTAGTTTTTTGGACCTGCCAAATCAGGCGAGCCTTGGGCCCCCTAAATAAGGCTAGCCATTGGACCTACCAAATCAAGCCAGCCTTCAAGCTCACATTTATAGGCCAACCAAATTAGACCAGCTCTCAAGTCTGCCAAATCAAGCCAACCCTTGGGTTTACACCCATAGGCCAATCTTCAGGTTCCACTAAATTAGGCTAGCCTTTAGGCCTACCAAATCAAGTCAGCTCTTGGGCTTGCATCCATAGGTCAGCCTTTGAGTCTGACAAATCAAGCTAGCCCTCAGGCTTGCATCCATAGGCTAGCCTTCGAACCCATCAAATTAGACTAACTTTTGGGCCCACCAAATCAAGCTAACCTTTAAGCTTGCATCCGTAGGCCATCCTTTGGGCCCACTATATGAAGTCAGCCCTCGAGCTTGCATCCACAAGTCAGCCTTTGGACTTGCCAGATCAAGCTAACCCTTAGTCTTACACCGGTAGGTCAGCCTTTGGGCTCACCAAATCAAGCCAGCCCTCATGCTGGTATCCATAGACCAAGCTATGGGCTTGCCAAATCAAGTCATCCCTCATGCTCACAACCATAGAACAGCCTTCAGACCTGCCAAATCATGCCAGCCTTCATACTAGCATCCAAACTAATCTTTGGGCTTGCACTCAGGCTAACCTGAGGGCTCGCACCCTAACCAACCCTCGGGCTTACACATCTAAGCCATCACTCAAGCTTGCACATTTAAGGCCAAGCCACAGGCTCGTCCAAAGTTACCAAGATAGCCCAAGGGTTCTTGAATTAAATTGATTAACTTATTCATATTAGATTCAGCTAGAACAAATAAGCAAAACTAAATTGAGTTAGATGGACCACCAAATGGACTTAAATTGATCAAATAGATAAGTGAAAACACAAATTGAACTGGACTCAAAATTCAAACTACGTTAACATGAACCGAATTAGCTCAAACTCAACCCTAATCTAGTTTAAGTTGGGTTAATTCAAAATCAAGTCAAGTTAAATCAAATCCAATTTGGTCAAACTAAACTTGAATCAAACCCTACTTAGGCTAAATCAAGTTCAAACTAAAAGTTAAGTGGGTCAACTTGAATCTAAAAGTCAAACCAAAATCAGACTGAGCCTAAACTAAAATCAAGCTAAACCTAAATCGACTTGAACTTGAACCAAAGTCCATTAAGATGCACATCTAAACCCAATAAGAGCTCAACACAAGGCAAACTTGATACGAATCGAATGAATCAGACTTGAGCCAAAATCAAGTTCTCAACCTTGAACTGAATCAAATCATACTTGGATCGAAATCAATATTGCTCCTACTAGAGTCAACGATTAATGTTTGACAAATATTCTTCTAAAAATCAATGCCAAGCTTAGTTAATTAAATTTATTATTGCTAATTAAACATTCACCATCAATATTAATAGTGATTTTGGGAATGAATGTTTCATATGGTCTCCTTGGTCATGTTATAGAGCATCACTGTGAACCCAATCACCAAAGGATCTCGAAAGAGAAAATTAGGATATATCATTATCTTTTAGGAAGGAGTTAGTGAACTACAATTCCATCAAGTTTTAAATATCAAATTGAATTAAACCATACTCAAATTGAAATCTGATCTTGAATATTAAATTAAGTCAAATCAAACTTGATCCAAATTGAGTTTTGGATATCAAATTGAATCAATTCAAATATGAATCAAAATCAAATTTTGAGTATTGAATTGAATCTAAACCAAACTTATTCTAGAATAGATTAGTCCAAATAGAAAATAAAAATGTCAAATTGAGTCCCATTGGGAGTGCTAAACCTTTGGCAATACTCCATGACTATGAATAATGAGTGATATTAACATCCTAACTTTAACCAAAACTAGTTCAAATAAAACTAAACTAGGTCAAATTGAGTCTCATTAGGTATACTACAATAGCCTTTGGTAACACTCTAAGGCTATGCCTAACTCCACAAGTAATCGGTAATGCTACTTTCAAACTCATAAAGTTATCACCTATGCCTCATTGGTTATAAAAACACTTGAATTCATGAAGTTGTTGCTTATGCCTTATTGGCTATGAAAACACCTGAAATCCATAAAGTTATTGCTTATACCTCATTGGCTATGGAAATACTTCAAAGTTATGAAGTTATCGCTTACACCTCATTAGCCATGGAAACACTTTGAACTCATGAAGTTATCACTTATGCCTCATTGGCCATGAAAATAATTCAAACTCATAAAGTTGTCATTTATTCCTTATTGGCAATGGAATTATTTCAAAGATATGAAGTTATCACTTATACCTCATTAGCTATGGAAATAGTTTAAACTCATGAAATTATCGCTTAGGCCTTATTGGTTATGGAAATATTTCAAACTTATGAAGTTATTGCTTATGTCTCATTGGATATGAAACACTTCAAACTCATGAAGTTATCATTTAGGCCTTGTTAGCTATGGAAATATTTCAAACTCATGAAGTTATTGCTTATGCCTTATTGACTATAGAAAAATTTCAAACTTATCAAGTTATCACTTGCGCCATATTAGCAATGGAAAATACTTTAAACTCATAAAGTTAACACCTATGTCTCGTTGGCTATGAAAATACTTCAAACTCATGAAATTATCACTTAGGCCTCATTAGTTATGAAAATACTTTGAACTTTGAAGTTATCACTTAACACTTTGAACTCATGAAGATCGCTTATGTCTCATTATCTATGAAAATACTTCAAACATATGATGTTATTACTTATACCTTATTGGCTATGGAAATACTTCAAACTCATGAACTTATTGCGTATGTCCCATTTGCTATGGAAATACTTCAACTCATGAAGTTAACACCTACGCCTCATTAGGTATGGAAATAATTGAAACTCATGAAGTTATCGCTTACACCTCATTAGCTATGGAAATACATCAAACTCGTAAAGTTATTGCATATGCCTTATTGGCTATAGAAATACTTCAAATTGAAGAAGTTATCCATTACCCTCATTGGATATGGAGATTTCAAACTAAAGAAATTAATAGTTTTACTTCATTGGCAATGGAAATACTTCAAACCCGTGATTGGCAATGGAAACACTTTAAACTCATAATGTTATCGCTTACGTCTTATATGCTATGGAAACACTTCAAACTCCTAAAGTTATCACTTATGCCTCATTGGCTATAAAAATACTTCAACATCATGAAGTTATTGCTTACGCCTCATTGGCTATGGAAACACTTCGAACTAATGAAGTTATCGCTTATGCCTTATTGGCAATTGAAACACTTCAAACTCATGAAGTTATTGCTTATGCCTTATTGACTATAGAAACACTTTAAACTTATGAAGTTATCACTTAAGCCTCATTGGCAATGAAAATATTTCAAACTAATAAAGTTGTCGCTTATACCTCATTGGTTATGGAAATAATTCAAACTTATGAAGTTATCGCTTATGCCTTATTGGTTATGAAAGCACTTCGAACTAATGAAGTTATAGCTTACACCTCATTAGCTATGGAAATATTTCAAACTCCTAAAGTTATCACCTATAGCTTATTGGCTATAAAAATACTTCAAACTCATAAAGTTATTTCTTATGCCTTATTGGCTATGGAAGTACTACAAACCTGTGATGTTATAACTTATGCCTTATTGACTATGAAAATACTTTAAATTCGTGAAGTTATTGCTTATACTTCACTATTATAGAAACACTTTGAACTCATACAGTTATCACTTAGGCCTTATTGGCTTTGGAAGCATTTTGAACTCATGAAGTTATCGATTATGCCTCATTGGCTATGGAAATATTTCAAACTCATGAAATTATTATCTAGGCCCCATTGTCTATGGAAGTACTTCAAACTCATAAAGTTATCACTTATACCTTATTAACTATAGAAGCACTTCAAACATATAAACTTATACTTTATGCCTCATTGGCTATGGAAATATATCAAACTCATGAGGTTATCTCTTACGCTTTATTGGCTATGGCTAGATTTTAAACACATGAAGTTATTACCTGTGACTCGTTGGCTATGGAAACACTTTAAACTCATGAAGTAAACACCTATGTCTTATCGGCTATGGAAATATATTGAACTCATGAAGTTATCATTTACGCTTCATTGGCTATGGAAATAATTCAAACATATAATGTTATTGGTTATACCTCATTGGCTATAAAAATACTTCAAACATATAAAGTTGTCACTTATGCCTCATTGGTTATGGAAATACTTCAAACTCATGAAGTTAATTGCTATGCCTCATTGGCTATGAAAACACTTCATACTTATGAAGTTATGACATAGGCCTCATTAGTTATGGAAATACTTCAAACTCATGGAGTTATTGCTTACACCTCATTGGCTAGGGAAATATTTTGAACTCATAAAATTATCACTAATGCCTCATTGGCTATGGAAATACTTCAGACACATGAAGTTATTGCTTATGCCTCATTGGTTATTGAAACACTTCGAACTCATGAAGTTATCTCTTATGCCTCATGGCTATGGAAACACTTCGAACACATGAAGTTTTTGGTTACACCTTATTGGCTATGAAAACACTTTCAACTCATAAAGTTATTGCTTGTACCTCATTGGATATGGAAACACTTTAGACTTATGAAATTATCGCTTATGCTTCATTGGAAATGGAAACTCTCCAAACTTATGAAGTTACCCCTTATGACTCATTGGCTATGAAACACTTCAAACTCATTTAATTATCACTTATGCCTCATTGGCCATGAAAATACTTCAAACTATTGAAGTTATAGCTTATGCTTCATTGGTTATGGAACCATTTCAAACCCATGAAGTTATCATTTGCAACTCATTGTCTATGAAAATACTTCAAACTCACGAAGTTATCATTTATGCTTCATTGGCTATGAAAATATTTCAAACACATAAAATTATCATCTATGCCTCATTGGCTATGAAAATATTTCAAAATCAAGAAGTTAACACCCATGCCTCATTAGCTTTGGAAATACTTCAAACTCATGAAGTTATCGCTTACGTCTCATTGGCTAAGGAAATACTTTGAACTCATGAAGTTATTGTTTATGTCTCATTGGCTATGAAAGCACTTTAAACTTATGAAATTATTGCTTATACCTTATTGGCTATAAAAACACTTCAAACCGATGAAGTTATTGCTTAGGCCTCATTGGTTATAGAAACACTTCAAACTCATGAAGTTAACACCTATGTCTCATTAGCTATGAAAATACTTCAAACTCATGAAGTTATCATTGATGCCTCATGGCTATGGAAATACTTTGAACTTATATAGTTATCACTTGTGCCTCATTAGCTATGAAAACACTTTGAATTCATAAAGTTATGGCTTATGCCTCATTGGCTATGAAAATAATTCAAACTCATAAAGTTATCACTATTTAAGGCAAGTTTTGCCATAATTAAAATTAATTAAAATATGATTAAAATTAATACTTATATGTCACTAAATTATGGCTCAAATATGGGTCTCAGTCAGACTTAAATTGCATCCGAGTTTGACCAAAACTTGAGCTCAAACTATTGGAAAATGCGGGCTCTAACTAGGCCTAATCCAAATAGGTTAATTAGACTAGATCTCCAAACAAAAATTGGGTCCAAAATTCATTTAAGACTTGGGCCAAATGATAAAATGTAAAATTTTACAAATAGACCTCTAGATTGAATAAATCTTCATAAATGGGTTCTTGATAAGATTTTTCTCACAAATAGGTCGCCGGAATAAGAATTTTTGTAGAAAAATTTAATAAAATCTTAAAATTATAAATTAGTCCTACAAAATTTAGGATTTGCAAATAAGTTACTCAAAAGATCGATAATTATGATTTGGTCCTTATGAAATCCAAAATTTACAAATGAACCCCTCCAAAATTTTTTATTTATAAATATTTTTTTGAATTTTTAAATAAGTCCTTCAAAAATATTTATTTATGAATAAGTCCAAATTTTATTCAAAAGGCATCCTGGAAGTTTCAAAACTTTATAAACAAATTTTTTTGCAAAAAAATCCCCTAAAAATCATAAAATTATAATTTAGTCTAAATTGAAAAAAATTGCAAATAGTCCCTCTATAATTTTAGTATTCAAGATAAATATAAATATTCAAATGTTATCATCCACAACAAATAGACTTATCCATATCTCTTTATAGGTTCATCCAAATTCTGGATAAGGATATCCATATCTGTTTACATCCACATCTATCATTCAAAATTCAAATAAAAAAATCGTTTCTAGTCCAACTCTATCTCTTTAGGCCCTATAAAAATCGTAGACCTTGCAAATCAGGAGATAGAAAAGAAGTGAGATTAAAGGATTGTGGAAGACAAGAGATTGGTGAATATGCATATACAATATGAAATCAAATATAGAACACAATTAGGTGAGTTTTGACACTTAGCTTTGTTTCATCCTTCTTTTCTTTGCTGCCTTTGCACTGTAGTCATATTCGATCGTCTGCCATTGCTAAGTGACACTGCCTGGCCTCCTCACGAGCTATCCATCAGCCAAGCCACTACTATCTCCTCACTTGAACCTCGCTATCAAACCCACCATCTCCTCATTTGAACCACATTGTAGGAAGCCTGAACCTCATCTGCCGGTCAAACACCTCAACCATGGCTCCAGCCCCATCTGCAACCTCATGCTCATCTCGCTAGATCTCATCGTTGTCGAGCCGCCTTGCACCGCTCTCCTTTGCATGTTGAGGTACCCTACATTGCTCTACTCTGCATGCTGAGCCGCCCTGTGGATCACCGCCGATTAGGGCTGAATTTGGCTGATTTGGCTACATCCAACCATAAAAGGAGGGGCAAACATGCCCCTCCATTGTGTTGCTAGAGCAAAAATAATCTGGCCAAAAATGGAAGAAGGATTTCAAGCTTGGAGGAGAAGAAGAATAATAAAAATAATAAAATAGTTGTTGTGATTTAAAAATAAGAAAATTTGGGGAAAATATCATAAAAAAGTTTTTGACATCATGGCTACCCATGATTATTGGTGTGACAGAGGACTCTCGTTAACACTGCAGCCACCCATAGCTCTCGTCGATGAAAATGGTGAATCCACAACCTCGCTGCGGTCACCCATGACCCTCGGTGATTAAGATAGTGAATCTATGACTTTGCTATGGCCACCCATGGCCCCTTGAAGATAGCAATTAAGATAGTGAACCCATGACCATGTTGCGGCCATCCATAGCCCCTCAAAAATGGCAAATCCCCATCACCAAGCTAGCCTTTGGGCCCGCACTTAGCCAACTTTCAGGATCACAGTCAACCAACCTTCAGGCTTACACTTAACCAGCTTTCAAGCTCACACTTAGTTAGCCTTTAGACTTACACTTAGCCAGCCTTCGGGCTGGCACTCAATTAGCTTTTGAGCTTGTATCTTAGCTAACTTTCAGGCTCATACTTAGCCAGCTTTCAACCTCACGTCTTAGCTAGCCTTTGGGCTTGCATCTAAGCTAGCCTTTTGGCTCACACTTAGCTAACCTTTGGGCTCTCATCCAAACTAACCTTTGAGCTTGCATCTAAGTCAGCCTTCAGGCTCACACTTAACCAATCTTCAGGCTCGTACTCAGCCAGCTTTTGACCTCTTACTAAGCCAGCCTTTAGCCTCACATACAAGCCAGCCTTTAGGCTTACATCTAAGCTAGCCTTCGAGCTCACATCTAAGCCATCCTCCAGGCTAGCATCTAAGCCAGCCTTCGAGCTCACACTAAGCCAATCTTTGGCCTTATATCTAAACCAGTCTTTAGGCTCACATCTAAGCCAACCTTTAGACTCACACTCGACCAACCTTTAGGCTCGCATCAAAGCCAGCCTTCAGGCTTGCATTTGAGCTAGCTTTCAAGCTCACACTTAGCAGCTTTTGAGCTTGCACTAAGCTATCTTTCAAGCTATAGCCTTTAGGCTCACATCCAACCTAACCTTCTAGCTCACATCTAAGCCAGCATTCAAGCTCACACTATGCTAGCTTTCAGGCTCACACTCAACTAGCCTTCCGGCTCACATCCAAGCTAGCCTTCAGGCTCACATTTAAGCTAGTCTTTGAGCTTGCATTTGGCCAACCTTTGGGCTTACATCCAAGTCAGGCTTCAGGCTCATATCCAAGTGAGCCTAAATCTAAGCCAGCCTTCAGGCTTGCATCTAAGCCATCCTTCAGGCTCACGCATAGCCAGCTTTCGAGCTCACACTTAGCCAACCTTTGGGCTTGCATTTAGCTAGCTTTCGAGCTCGCGCCTTAGCCAACCTTTGGGCTTACACTCAGCCAACCTTTGAGTTCACACTCAGCTAGCTTTTGAGGTCACATCTTAGTTAGCCTTCAAGCTTACACTCAGCTAGCCTTCAGGCTCACACTTAGCTAGCCTTCGGGCTAGCATTTAAGCAAATCTTTGGACTCACACCCATTCAATCCTTGAGCTCACACTAAGCTAGCTTTTGAGCTCACGAGCTAAGTCAACATTTAGGATCGCACATTTATGACTGGACTATGGGTCCATCTAAAATTATCATAAACAGCTCATGACCATCAAATTAAATTAATTAATATTGAAATAAAACTCAGTTAAAATAAATGAATGAAGATCAAGTTGGCTTAAATGAACTTAAATTGGTCAAAAAGATGGACTAAAATCCAAATTGAGCTAGACTATGAAAGTCCAAATTGAGTTAACTAAATAAACTCAACTCAACCCTAATCATGTTCAAGTTGAGTCAATTAAATCCAATCGATATTGAACTAAGCTCAAATCAAATCCAAATTAAGTCCAAACTAAAAGGCAAACTCAGAGTCAAACTAGAACTAGGCTACACTAATCTTGAACTGAAATTAAGTTAAACTAAATTGACTTGAACTTGAACAAAAGTCTAGCAGACCTAAACTTGATAAACATCCAACACAAGGTTGAACTTGACTCAAGCTAAGTAGAATCAAACTTGGACCTGAATTAAATAGGGTCAAATTGAGTCCTATTGGGTGCGCTGAATCTTTAGCAATACTCCAAAGCTATGAACAATGGATGATGTTACCATCCTGACTTGAACTAGAATTAGTTTGAATAGAACAAAATAAGGTCAAATTGAGTCTTGCTTGGTGTGCTACAAAAGCATTTAGCAACATTTCAAACTTATATCCAACTCCATAAGCTATTGGTGATGCTATCAAACCAAAGAAGTTAATCACTAATACAATCAAAGCTATTAGCCACATTTCAAAGCTATACCTTACCCCCTATTGGCCACACTTTGAAGCTAGTCAACCCCATAAGCCATTGACGATGCATCTTCAAGCTATATCCAATCCCCTAAGTTGTTGATGATGCTACCAAATCAACAAAGTCAATAAACATTATGCTCAAAATTGTTGGCCACACTTCAAAGCTATACCTAACCCCATAAGTAGTTGGCGATGCATTCTCTAAGCTAGTCAACCCCACAAGTAGTTGACAACACACCCTTTCAAGCTAGTTAACCCCACAAGCAGTTGACGATGCGCCTTTCAAACTAGCCAACCTCAGAAGTAGTCGGCAATGCATCTTCAAAGGTATACCCAACCTCATAAGTCATTGGTGATGCTACCCAAATCAAATAAGTTATTGCCTATGCCTTATTAGCTATGGAAACACTTCAAAAAACAAAGAGATTATCACCTACGTCTTATTGGATATGAAAATACTTCAAAGTCAATGGACTTATTGCCAATGCCTTACTGGCTAATGAAAACATTCTGAACTAATGAAGTTATCACTGATGCTTTATTGGCTAATGAAAACATTTCAAATCGCAAAGTTATCGCCAATGCTCAAAGCTATTGGAAACACTTCAAACTTCTCCTATTTTCTTCCACATCCCATCGGATGATGCCATTAATACCTACTTAAGACTGAGTCAAGTTGGGCTAGACGTCATGTGGTTCAACACAGGGGGATCGAGGTAGCAACATACATCAAAGCTTCTTCTCTACTCTTTCTCTTTTCTCTTTTCTTTATTTCTTTCATGTATTCTATGTTGAAATTCATTGTAAAGTGAGAGCATACCCTTACTTAAGCCATGTATCATTTCTTAAAATCAATTGAATACTTTCTTCTTTTCTTTTTTATCTCTATTTTATTAGTTAGATTTATCACTTTAGGAGATTTCTGACAATTATCGGGGTAATTAATAACAAGAAATTATGCCTGTTGAAAGTCATGTTCCCACATCAGCTAATAGCGCACCTTAAGTTTAAATAAATTTTGATTTGCAATTCAAGATCGCTCCTCAAGATCTCCGCTATCTCAGGTGGTCAACTTTGATCCCACAAATTTTGGCATGTCCAATAGGATTTGACTTCTCCTCTGAGTGTAGAAACCTAGTTAATGCTATAGAGACACTGAGAAAGTAGAATTATGATTGAAGACTAATTAATTATGTTCTCCTTCATAAAAGAAAGAATTAAATGACAACAATGAAGAACATATCCATCCCAAGATACACCATTATCTTGGTGGTCGGTTCAGCTGTGCAGTTACCATAATCAATGGTTACTACAGAAGTAGTTGGAGTTCAGATCAAGTTTGGGACTATCTTTGAATTCGTCCAGTTCAAGAGGGCACCTACTACAGTGCTAGCTGAAGTGGTTAACATGCAAAACTAGCCTGTCTCACACCTTCCATCAAGGGAAAGGAAGCCCAATGTTGTCATCTCCAATGAGAAAGGCTATTTGGATGAGGAGCTCGAAACCATGCCTCAACCAACAAGGATGTCAGTCTTCGATTGCCTTCACCTAGCTCCTTACAGGGGGCAATCAAAAGCAAATCGAGACATAGGCGTCAATGAAGAAGAGCTTATCTTGACTATCACAAGTAAAGAAAAGCTATTGGAATCTTCAACCGACTTAGAAAATCTACCTCTCAAAGAAAGTCGGTCATTACCATCCCCACCTCCAACTTTTTTGCTCCATAAAGCAATTT
This sequence comes from Trichopus zeylanicus subsp. travancoricus, assembly GCA_005019695.1. Lineage (NCBI taxonomy): Eukaryota > Viridiplantae > Streptophyta > Magnoliopsida > Dioscoreales > Dioscoreaceae > Trichopus > Trichopus zeylanicus. The sequence goes on from RXID01014237.1 coordinate 2,052,145, forward strand.
GTAAAAGGGAAAGAGCAAGTCACAAGGGCATAGTCTTTCCTTGAAACTATTGCAAAAGGATGAATCTCAAAACAAAAGTACAAGAGTTACTGTAAAGCTGCAAGCCAACATGGCAACTCATAAAAGGAGATCACCCATATTGTCAGAGTCATTTCTTATCATTACTTTGGGAGAGACCATGAGCCCACACTCTAACTAGCTAAATGCCAAAAGAAGGCTACTCGATAAGGTTTGCTGATGAAAAAATCTAAGAGGAGAGAGCCCTTGTGGACCATTCCCTATTACCATGTCGAAGAGAAGGGGTGGCGACTCACTCCACGAATAGACTCTTGAATGAAACAACTTAATTAATGGGAGAAGTTAGCCTTAACCCAAAGCCTAGGATTCTCAGGATAGGAACTATCATATTCTAATAGAAACCTTGGTCATTATTGAAAGCTCTAATCAAGAAGTGACCATAGAAGCACTCCAAGAATAGCTAAAATAGCAAAGCAAAGAGAAAGATGAAACTTAAAAGAAGGCCATCTAGTTAATGGAGATGATGTTGCAAATGAGTTAGAAGCTCAATAAGTTGGAATGATCCCAACAACCATCTCAAGCAACAAAATCAACAAAAGGCGCATCTCTTGTAGATGAGGTCTATGAAAATATAGGCTCTTCACAAGCACCTCCTCCAATAAGGGATTCCCAATCCCCAATTTTCAGGGATCCTTGATAACATGGAACTCCCAGCATATATACAATAGCAGGTACAGTGAATGATAGCTACACAGTTAAGATAAAAAAAGTAAGATTGGTAGGGTAAACGATGCTGACAAACCTTATCCTAGCCATCACGACCAAGTGTCATATCCTAGAAGCCATACAATGCTTAGTTTCAAATAATTTAATGGCTTGGGTAATCTTGAATAATACATAGCTTACTTTGTGACTCTGTGTGGAGATTCAAATAATGACCCCTCATTGTTACTCAGCCAATTCTTAGCAAGCTTGACAGGGGTAGCATTTAAGTGGTATGCTAGTCTGCAATCAAAATTGATATAGACTTGGGCACAAATGAAAGAGGCTTTCCAAATTAGATTTATAGGAGTCGGCGATAAGGTGACCATTATAGACCTTGTCTCAACATTGAAATGTGATAATGAGATGATTCTAGGTTATATCACACAGTGGAGAAATCTCAGCATTAAGTGTGAACAACTTATCAGCTAATTTGAGACAACGAACTTAATCCTCGGCAACATAAGAGGAGAATGGATGACACCTTATTTGAGTGCCTCTTCTATTTATTCCTTCCAAGACCTCATCATATAAGTTAAGAAGCTGGAAAGGATTGGCCCACCTACCTTATATAGTTCACAAAGCTTCAAACTAGAAAAGGATAAGGTAAAGTGTGGAATTGAGTAAAAGAAACTTCCAAATGCTACTATAAACAAGGGTAACTCTCAGAAGCCACTAGCTCTTGGAGGGGATAGAGAAGTGGAATGGTCCAATGACCTCCAACAAAGTCTCAAAAAGAAATACTCTTTCAAAAGAAAAAGAGTAGCTAAAATCTTCCAGGATATACTAAAGTTAGGCCTTCAATTGCTAGAATCCAAAAGACTAGGTAAGGCCAACAAAATAGATCACCCAAACTATTATCTTTAGCATAGAGTCTTGGGGCATACCATTGAAGATTTCTCTATGTTCAAGGACTGGGTTGAGAAGTAATACCAAGAAGGTAAGCCAACTCTCTCGAAAATAGACCTATTGGAAATGCCCACTGAATAAATTAATTATATTACTATATCTAAGGATTATGAACCACTTGCTAAAATCTTTTTTGGGAAAAAAGCACATTGTACCCCTAAATAAAAGCGCTTATAGAATATCTACATTTCAAAAAGGCTTAAGAAGTTGATGAAGAAAATAACTAGAAATCCTAGAGAGCCTAGGATGGTGATAGAGAAAGTCTCATCAAAATAAACCACCTTACTTGCTCAAAATATCAAGAAGAGAAAGAACATAAGTAAGAAGAAGAAGTTAGTTTAGCTAAATGAATATGATGTTAAGAAATTAGCCATCCAGTAATACATCGATTCTCTAGATAAATATATTTAGGGAGAAAGAAGTCAAGTAACTCTTGAAGAATTCCTCTTTGATGAACTCAAAGCTTTGCTAGAGAACACTAATGCAGGAAATAAAGAAAATAAACCCCCAGTGGCAACATGCTTTGCCATATTTATTGTTGAAGATTTACAACTAAGCGGATCCCCACCCTATCACTTCAATGATGAGAAAATTCAAGATGCAAGGTAAGAAGAGGCGAATAGAGTTATTAGGGATTATACTAATAAAATGAGAGATCCCACAGGTCTCCCTAATAGTTACTCTCAAGATAATTATCTTAGAGAGTGGTTCACCTGTGAGCGTGACTATGGCATGCTTAAACTATAGCTAGATGCTGTGAAAGAGCTGGCTGCAACTAACATGAGATTTGTCAAGGGGCAAATGCAAATGTTGAACAAACACATGCAACCTATGACTGCCCACATGGAAAGTGTGACAAATACAACTACCATGCTCTGTGAGAAAGTTGAGAGGATGGAGAAGGTCATAGCAAAAAAGACAATCATATAAAACACCTCATGTGGGTGGTAAGACACCACCTACCAACCCTTCTCAAGATCAGAATGACCATTTGTGCCACTTACTCTAGAGACGAGTCAAGAAAGCTAGATACTATCAAAGAGAGTTATCTAAGTCTATGACCTCTTGTCGCATGGTGACTCATACATTTGAGATGAACAATGATGAGTTGCTATCCTAGTCTCTATCAAGCAATCCAGTAACAAATGCTCAACCTCCTAGGTTTAGTTAAGTTTCAATCCTAGAGCCTGTAGAAGGATGTGCTTTGCTGACTTTAGAGAAATTATACATACAAGGCATGAATAATGAATACAACTCCATGTCTAACTCAAAATAACTTTATGACTACTTCAAAAGGTCCTACATTGGCAAGCACCAAAGAAAGAAGCAGGTATTTCAGGAGAGGATGAAACGAGCTAATGTTAAAGCATATTTTGCCCCCATATCAAATCAATCTGAATATCCATAGTCAAGCCAATCTAAAGCCCCACTAAAGAGATATCCTAAATACAAAGTCCTCAAGAAGGTTATGCCAGTGGACAAAATAAAAAGGTTCATCCAGAGCATTTCTTAAGACCTCTCCACAAGAAAACCCCATGTGTCTAATTTTAATATTGAATGGGATGATTATCATTTAGTCACATCCTTCAAGGATATTCAAGGAAGTACTGATTGGGGGCAAGGGTCCTCTGCTTCTTGTTGGAAGATTAGCCTCAAGAGTAATTCTGAAGATGAACCTTATTGGTCTCAAATGCTAGGCTTCAACTAAAGAGAGCAAACTAGGTACAACTCTGAGGAGGAAAGGTCCTACCTCTAAGACCAGCTTCAATACCTAGGGACAAGAATATCCCCAAGTATAAGGAAAATTCAGATAAACGGGGGTGTTGAGCATTTGTAAGCTGAACCCGCACTCAAAAAAGTGGAATACAACATAGCAGCTCACCTTAAGAAGATCTCTATTATGCTGAGTGTGTTTCATGCCTTGATGATGTTACAAGAACTTAGGGATATACTAGTGCACATCTTACAGAATTTGGCCAACTACCAAACATACTTTGCTGAAGAGAAGATAAAGGAGTCTTTGTATGCATACTAAACTCTTGTTGTCACCTTCACAAATGATGACCTACTACATAAAATAACATATCACAACATATCATTGTGTGTTACAGGAAACAGTGATGGGATCAAGTTCAATCGCATCCTAATTGACCCCAAGTTTCTCAGTTTATTTGATGACTCTCCAAACTCTAGGAGCTCTAACTTTGGATGTATGCCACCTATCATCCGAGATTATAATCATACAAGAGTTTAATCAAAACAGCCAAAGAGCTCTGGGAGCCATAACTATCCTTCTAAAAGTAGGTGAGTTGATGACAGACACCAAGTTTTATATGATTGATACTGATGCATCATACAAAGCACTATTAGGAAGGCCGTGGCAATATAAAAATAAAGTGGAACCATCAACCCTACACCAATGCTTCAAATATTTCAAGGATGGTGAAGAACACTGAATTGATGGTGATGTACACTCTTTTGATATTCATGGGGTGCATTATGATGATGTAAAATACTATCAGAGACTTGATGTTGATAAGCAGTTTGCTTCCATCAGTCAAGTAAAGCAAAAGATTGCTAGCCTAATCTTTGCTCCTCCTCACATATGTAACAATTTTGACCCAAACGAATAAGCCCCTCAAGTCTGCTTGGGTGTTTATACTTTTAATAAAGATGATGATAGAGGTCAAATAGAAAATACTCTCCTTGTTACTAAAGTTCTAAAAGGCTTAGCTAAGTCATTGGATAAGTTGAGCATCAATGCCATGGAAGAACTAACAACTTTTCATATTCCTCCACGACACAAAGGAGAAAAGGAAATAATTTTACAAGGCAATCCCTTCTGCCCCAAGCATATATGAAATCTCGAGGACTAAAGATCTAGTAAATGATGGTGACCATCAATCGATAGTTATACCTAAATATTTCTCAGACCAGTTTCGTTAGGTAATCAACAAATCTGGTTGTGAATGTTCACAAACAAAGAGAGAGAATCATTTCTTTAGAAATTATAGGATCCATCCCAAGGGAATGCCAACATTCCTAGAAGAGAAAATAAGAACACCAAAGGACTAGGCTATATTACTCCAAATGCCCACACATGTTTTATGGTCACAATTGGATCTCTCTCTGATGATCAAGAGGACCAAATGACATCAATATCCCCTAACACGTGCACTGAGGTGGTTGCAACTTTTTAGACATTATAATAAGGTGACATTCATAGCGAAATTTTATTAGAACCAAGAAGAAGGGGGCATGATGTAGCTGAAATGCCTTTAGATGAACCTTCGCCAAACCACATGATGACTCACTTGGTGAAAAAATAATCCTTAAACTAAAAGAAGCTCCACCAAAACTCAAGGACTTGGGGCAAGCCACAATAGATGAATTGATGGATATTAACCTAGGCTCAAAGGAGGACCCCAAGCCAACTTTCATCAGCACTCAACTTTTAGAGGAAACCCAAACCTAGCTCAAAGTAGCGCTCCAAGAGTACATCGAGTACTTCATATGGAGTTATTAGGAGATATCTAGACTAAATCCTAAAGTTGCAATTCATAAACTAGCGATTAATCCTGAGCTTTCGCCTATCAAACAAGCACCTAGGAAGATGAAACTCGATCTAGAGCAAAAGATGATAGAAGAAACAAAGAAATTAATCAAAGTAGGTTTTATCAGAGAGAAAATATACCCAAATTATTGTGCCAGTCAAGAAAAAGAATGACCAAATCCGTATTTGTGAGGACTATAGGGACTTGAATAAAGCATGTCCAAAAGATGATTTTTCATTGTCAATAATAAAAATTATAATTGATAACATGGTTGACTTCAAAATATTCTTCTTTATGGATGATTTTTTAGGATATAACCAAATCAAGATGCATCCTAATTGTGAGAAACATATGGCCTTCAGGATGCCAATTGGTATTTATTGCTACAAGATGATGTCCTTTGGGCTCAAGAATACATGCACTACTTATTAAAGGGCCATGACTCAAATCTTTGATGGCCTCATACACTAATTAGTAGAATGTTATGTGGATGACTTAGTGGTCAAAACTAAGTCCGAAGACAGGTATGTCTAGGACGTAAGAGTGGTATTTGACTATCTTAGGAAATATAACTTAAAGATGTATCCTATGAAGTGTACTTTTGGCATATCATTAGGAAAATATCTCAGCTTTGTTGTTAGACATTGAGGGATTGAAATTGATCTATCTAAGATCAAAGCTATCATGGATATGTCACCACCCACCAATTTAAAGAAATTGAGGTCATTCCAAGGCTAACTTGCATACATAAGAAGATTTATTTCAAACCTATAGAAAATGCAAGCCTTTCTCCAAGTTGATGAAGAAAGACACTCCATTCACTTGGGATCAAGGTTGTCAACAGGCCTTTAAAGAAATCAAGCAGTATCTCCTAAAGCCATAGTCCTTATAGCACCTTTACCCGATAAACCCCTTGTCCTTTAGATGGCAATAATGGAAGGATTCTTGGGGGCACTTCTTGCCCCTAATAATAAAGAAGGTAAAGAAAATTCACTCTATGATCTGAGTAGAATACTAGTGGGGGTAGAAAATAACTACTCCCCCATCAAAAAGCATTGTCTGGCACTCATATTTGTGATCAAGAAGTTGAGGCATTATTTACGTTCATATCAAGTCATTTTAATATTAAAGATTGATCCCATAAAGTACTTGATGATTAGGCTTGTACTCAATGGGAGGCTAGCAAAAGTGGGTTTTAATCCTTATAGAATATGATATCAAGTTCCCTCCCCAAAAGGTGGTTAAGGGGCAAGCCCTCACTGATTTTCTCACATCTAGTATCGGATAATTTCCCTTTGAGTTGCCCTGATGAAGAAATCCTTTTAGTTGAAAAAGAAGAATCTTACTAGAAACTATACTTTTATGGAGCATCATTCATCAAATTAGATATCAAGCCAAAGCTTTTGCAAATTAAAGTAGGTATAGGACTCATTTATGTCACTCCAAATGGGGGCATTTTATGATACTCCTATTTCCTCTCAAAATCATGCATAAATAATGAAGCTAAATATGAGGCCCTAATTGCAGGACTAAAAATAACCCTTAATATGAAAATATCACACCTACATATTTTTGGTGATTTGTAGCTAGTTATCGCCAGGTCCAAGGCAAATATAAAGTCCATAGATTTGACTTTTTGAAATACCATGAAAAGGCTCAAGAGCTCATAGAACACATTCTTCATGTTCAAATAGCTAAGGTTTCTCAACCATCAATGCAAAAGTTGACTCCTTAGCTAAACTAGCCGAGACACTAGCTGACCCTAATCAAGAAGATATTTTAGTCACAGTCTGTAGTAGACAGTGATGAACTTAGTCTTCAACATCAAATACAAGAGGACTAAATCCAAACTAGTAGAAGAGGTCATAGATTGGAGAACACCATTCACCAACTACCTCAGAAATGCAGAACTCCCAAAAGATAAATCTACACAAATGTAACTTAGAAAGAGACCCGCTTATTTTTTGCTTATCAATGATACCCTTTATAGAAGGTCTTTCAATCAACTACTTCTACACTATCTCTAAGACAAAAAGGTCAAAGAAGTTATGTATGAGGTGCATTCTGGAGTCTATGGGGCTCATCAATCAGGTCCAAAAATGATGATGAAAATTAAAGGTATGGGCTATTATTATCCCATGATTGTAGGAGATTTCATTGAATACATGAGAAAATATCATCTATGCCAAATTCATGGTGACTTTATCCATCAATACCCTAATCTTCTGTATCCAACAGTGTCCTCATGCTCATTTGAGGTATGGGGTATAAATGTCATCGGCCCAATTGAACCATCTTCTTCTAGCAGCAACTGACTATTTTTCTCGGTTGGCTGAAGCAATTTTATTAAAAGAGATAAAAGTGGATATTGTTATCCACTTCTTGCAAGAAAATATTTTATACTTTTTCGGTGTTCCTCGAAGGATCATCTCTGATAATGGACCAACCTTTAGAAGCTTCAAAGTAGGATGATTCACACATCATCACAAGATAGATTGGAGATATTTATCCATCTACAACGTGAGAGACAATGGGCTCACTGAGGCATTTAACAAGACCCACTCCAAGATGTTAAAGAAAGTTGTCACTAGGAACAAGGAAGATTGGCACCAAAAGCTTGCTGAGGCACTATGAGCCTATCGCACCACATATCGAACTCCTACCCAATAAATGTCATATGCATTGGTATTCAGGACTCATATAGTCTTGCCACTAAAAGTACAAATCCTTTCTCTAAGGATTGCCTTGTTAGAAGAAATCACAAGAGAAGATAATAATCATCTTTGCCTTGATGAGTTAGGCACTTTGGATGAGACAAGGCTCGTGGCATAGCAAAATCTAGAAATATATTAAGTACAAATGGCTAGGGCTTATAACAAGATGACTCAGCTTAGGTAATTTCAAAAGGCAAAATGGTCTTAGTTATGAGAAGACCCATAGTCCCAAATTGAAATAAGAAAGGCAAGTTTGAGCCTAATTGGGAAGGTCCTTATATTGTCGAAAGGATAATTAAAAGGGGATTCTACCAACTGATCAATAATAAGGGGGAAAGACCTATGCCACCAATCAATGGCCGTTCCTCAAAAGGTACTATGCCTAAGCCCTGAGGGTAACAACATAACAACCAAAAGTGTCTATGTTTTATTTATGATGGAATGTCTGACTTCCTCAAAAAGGAATGCTTGGTCAAACATGTACTCCATGTTTCTCGAGGTAAAACATGGACACAAAACTCCATCCATCTTGTGTGACTGCTGAGTCCATATTTACATGACACATTAAGTCTACTTTTATATGACAACTCAAATCTACTTTTATAAACTAAGTTCACTTTCAAGTGACAAACCAGTTTCATTACATGGCAACTTAACTCCACTTCCACGTGGCAAATCTAAGTCCACTTTTATGTGATAACTCAAGTCCACCTTTGCGTGATAACCCAAGTCCACTTTCATATAGCAAACCAAGTCTACTTCCACATGACAATCTAAATCCACTTTCACATGAAAAATCAAGTCTAGTTTCACGTGAAAATCAAGTTCACTTTCACATGATAAATTAAATTCACTGTCACATGACAAAGCTAAGTTCACTTCCATGTGGTAGCCTAAATTCATCATCACATGGCAAATCAAGTCTACTTTTGTGTTGCAATTTGAACCCAAATAGTCAATTTCTGAAATGTTGATGCAGAGGCAAGTACTTAAAGTTTGTTTAAGGCAAGTTTTACCATAATTAAAATTATTTAAAATATAATTAAAATTAAGACTTATATACTACTAAATTATGACTCAAATGTGGGTCTTGGTCAGACTTAAATCGCATCTGAATTTGATTAAAAATTAAGCTTAAACACATTGGAAAATTTAGGTTCTAGTTAGACCTAATCCAAATGGGTTAATTGGATTGGATCTCTGGACTAGAATTAGGCCCACAATTCATTTAAGACTTGGGCCAAAATAATAAAATATAAAAATTTTGCAAATATACCCCTGAATTAAATAGATATTCATAAATGAGTACTTAGCCAAATTTTTCTTACAAATAGGTCATTAGAAAAGAATTTTTACAAAAAAGTCCAATAAAATCATAAAATTATAAATTAGTTCCGCAAAATCCAGGATTTACAAATAAGCCCCTCAAAAGATCGATAATTATGATTTGATCCTTATAAATCCAAAATTTATAAATAAATCCTTCAAAAATTTTTTATTTATAACTAAGCCCCTAGATTTTTAAATAAGTTCCTCGAAAATTTTTATTTATAAATAAGTCTAAATTTTATTCAAAACAGATATTGGAAGTTTCAAAACTTTATAAATAAATTCCTTTTATAGAAAAGTTTCCCGAAAATTATAAAATTATACTTTAATCTAAACTTTTGAAAAAATTACAAATAGCCCCCTTTATAATTTTAGTATACGAGATAAGTACAAATTTTTAAATTTTATCATCCATAATAAACTGGCCTATCCATATCTCTTTACAAGTTTGTCCAAATTTTGGATAAGTATATCCATATTCGTCTACGTCCACATCCATCATTCAAAATTCAAACAAAAAAATTATTTCTAACCCAACTCTATCTCTTTAGGACCTATAAAAATCCATAGAACCTACAAATCAGGGGACAAAAAGAAGTGAGATCAAAGGACTGTGGAAGACAAGAAATCAGTGAATCTGCATATATAATAGGAAATAAAAGAGAGAATACAATTGGGTGAGTTTTGCCACATAGTTTTATTTCATCCTTCTCTTCTTTGTTGCCTTTGCACTATAGTCATATCTGACCATCTACCATCGCTAAGTGCTGCTGCTCGGCCTCCTTCCCATGAGGCATCTATTAGTCAAGACACCATCATCTCCTCACCTAAACCCCTCTGCTGGACTCGCTATCTCCTCACCTAAACCCTATTGCTAGAAGCCTGACCTCATCCGCCTATCAAATACCTCCAACATGGCTCCAACCCTATTTGTAGTCTCAAGCTTACTTGGTCGGACCTCATCACCATTGAGCCACCCTGTGCCACTCTCCTCTACATGTCGAGCCACCTTGCAATGTCTTCTTATGCATGTCAAGCCGCCCCATGGATCGTTGCCAATCGGGGCTAGATCCGGCCATGAAAGGAGGGGCAAACATGCCCCTCCACTGCGCACCAGAGAAGAGAGGTTGAATCAGGCCGAAAATAGCTAGTCTATCTGAGAAAAAAGAGGAAAGAGGGGGGGGGGGGGGGGGGTGAGCTTAATGTTGAAGATGAAGCCCAAAAAAAGTGCAAAAAATCTAACAAAAGTTTGTGCAAAAAAAAAATCTAGCCAAAAATAGAAGAAGGATTTCAAGCTTGAGGGGAAGCAAAAGAAAAAAAATAATAAAATAGTTGTTGTGATTTAAGAAAAAGAAAATTTGGCAAAAAGTATATCAAAAAAAAAAGTTTTTGACATTGTGGCTACCGGTGATTTTTGGCATGACGACAAACTCTCGTCAATACCACGACCACTTGTGGCCCTCGACGAAGAAGACAGTGAATCCATGACCTCACTGTGGCTATATGTGACCCTTGATTATGGAGATGGTGAATTCATGACCTTGCTGCTAGCTTTCAAGTTTGTGTATTAGCTAGCTTTCTAGCTCACACTTAGCCAGACTTTAGGCTCACACTTAACCAGTTTTCAGGCTCGCATCTCAGCCAGCCTTTAATCTAGCATCTAAGTCAGCTTTCGAGCTTGCATCTAAGCCAGCCTTGGGGCTTGCATCTAAGCTAGCTTTCGATCTCGCATCTTACCCATCCTTCAAGCTCACACTTAGCCAATCTTCAACCTAGCACTTAGCTAGCTTTCAAGCTCAAACTAAGTCAGGCTTTGGCTTTCACTCAACCAATTTTTAGGTTTGCATTGAAGCCAGACTTAGGGCTCACTTCTAAATCAACCTTCAGACTGGCATCTAAGATAACCTTTAGGCTTGCACTTAGCCAGCCTTCGGGCTCACATCTAAGCCAGCCTTTGGGCTCATACTCAGCTAGCCTTCTGGTTCACACTCAGCTAGCTTTCAAGCTCACACTAAGCCAACCTTTAGGCTCACACTTAGCTAGCCTTCAAGCTCATATCCAAGCCAGCCTTTAGTCTTACATCTAAGCTAGCCTTCGAGCTTGCACTTAGTCAGCCTTCAGGCTTGTATCCAAGCCAGCATTCGGGCTCGCATTCAAGCCAACCTTTGGGCTTGCATCCAAGCTAGCCTTCAGGCTCACGCTTAGCCAGCTTTCGAGCTCATGCCTTAACTAGCCTTAGGCTCGCACTCAGTCAGTCTTTAGGCTTGCACTTAGCCAACCTTTGGGCTCACACTCACCCAGTCTTCGAGCTCACATCCAAGCCAACCTTCAGGCTTATATCTAAGCCAATCTTTGGACTCGCACCTAGTCGGCCCTTGAGCTCGCACTAAGCTAGCTTTCAAGCTCTAAAAGAAAGCCAACCTTCAAGTTCACACATTTAAGGCTCGGCTATGGGCCCGTCTAAAATCATTATAAATAGCTAAGGTCTCTCAAATCAAAGTAATTAATATTGAAATCAAACTCAATCAAAATAAATGGATAAAGTCCAAGCTAACTTAAATGGACTTAAATTAGTCAAAAAGATGGATTAAAACCCAAATTGAGTTAACCAAATAAACTCAAACTCAACCCTAATCAGGTTCAAGTTGAGTCAATCAAAGCCAATTAGGATTGAACTAAACTCAAATTAAATCCAAATCAAGTCTAAACTAAAAGGCAAACTCAAAGTCAAACTAGAACTAGGCTAGGCTAAGTCTAAACTAAAATTAAGTTAAACTAAATTGACTTGAACTTGAGTGAAAGTCCAACAAACCTAAACTTGATAAAGATCCAACATAAGGTAAAACTTGATTTAAGCTAAATAAAATCAAACATAGACCTAAATTAAATAGGATCAAATGGAGTCCCATTGGGTGCATTGAATCTTCAGTGATACTCTAAAGCTATGAACAACAGATGATATTACCATCCTGACTTGAACCAAAATTAATTTGTATAGAACTAAATAAGGTCAAACTAAGTCTCACTGGGTATGCTATAAAAGTATTTAGCAATATTTCAAAGCTATATCCAACTCCATAATTTGTTGGTGATGCTATCAAACCAAATAAATTAATTGCCAACACATTCAAAGTCATTGGCCACCTTTCAAAGCTAGTCAACTCTAGAGACCATTGACAACACATCTTCCAAACTATATCTGACCCCATAAGCCATTGGTGATGCTGCCAAATCAAAGAAGTTAATTGCCAACATGCTCCAAGTTGTCGGCTACACTTTAAAGCTATATCCAACCTCATAAGCTGTTGGTGATATTATTAATCCAAAGAAGTTAATCACCAATATGTTCAAAGCTATACCTGACCCCCTAAGCCATCAGTGATGCTACCAAATCAATAAAGTCAACCAACAATGTGTTCAAAGTCATTGGCCACACTTCGAAGCTAGCCAACTCCATAAGATGTTAATAATGTATCTTCAAGCTATATCCAACCCCCTAAGTCATTGGTGATGCTACCAAATCAATGAAGTCAATCAATAATATACTCAAAGCTATTGGTCACACTTCAAAACTATATCCAACCCCATAAGTAGTTGGTGATGCATTTTCCAAGCTAGTCAACTCCACAAGAAATTGATGATGCACCCTTTCAGGCTAGTCAACCCCACAAGAAATTGTCAATGTGCCTTTCATGCTAGCCAAACCCATAAGCAGTTGATGATGCATTTTCAAAGCTATACCCAAGCTCATAAGCCATTGGTGATGCTACACAAATCAAAGAAATTATCGCCTATGCTTTATCAACTATGGAAACACGTTAAAAAAAAAAAGGTTATCACCTACACCTTATTGGCTATGGAAACACTTCAAGGTCAATGGAGTTATCACCAACACCATATTGGCTAATGAAAACACTTCAAACCAACAAAGTTATCACCAATGCCTTATTGGCTAATGAAAATACTTCAAATTATGAAGTTATCACCAATGCTCCAAGCTATTAGAAACGCTTCAAACTTTTCCCATTTCCTTCCATGTTCTATCGGACGATGCCATCAATACCTACTTAAGACCAAGGCAATTTGGGCCAAACATCATGTGATCTAGTGTAGAAGGAGTAGGCAGCAACACACATCAAAACTTCTTCTCTACTCTTTTTATTTTCTCTTTTTTTTATTTCTTTCATGTATTTTATGTTGAAGTTTATTATAAAGTGAGGGCATGCCCTTACTTAAGTCATATATCATTTTTAAAAATTAATTGAAGGCTTTCTTCTTTTCTTTTATGTCTTTATTTTATTAGTTAGATTTCTCGCTTTAGGAGATTTTTTACAATTATCAAGATAATTAACAATAGGGGCTTGTGCCTGTTGGAAGTCATATTCCCACAATACCAGATAGCGTACTTTAAGTTGAAATAAATTTTGTTTTGTGATTCAACGTCACTCCTTCAGGTCTCCGCTATCTCCGGTGGTCAACTTCGATCCCACAATCACTTATTCCTCATTGGCTATGGAAATACTTCAAACTCATAAAGTTATCACTTATCACTCATTAGCTATGGAAACATTTCAAACTCATAAAGTTATCACTTACTCTCATTATCTATGGTAACACTTCAAGCTCATAAAGTTATCACTTATCCTTATTGGCTATCGAAACAATTCATCTTGATGAAGTTATCCATTAACCTTATTGGCTATGAAAATACTTTAAAATCAAAGAAATTAACATCTATTCCCCACAGGCTATGGAATATTTCGAACTCAAAGAGGTTAATACCTACGTCCTATAGGCTACGAAATACCTCAAATCAAAGAGGTTAACACTTATTCCCCACGGGCTATGGAATGCCTCAAATTATAGAAGTCAACACCTACACCCTATGTGCTATGAAAAATACTTTAAAACTAATGAAGTCAATGCCTACATCCATGGGCTACAAAAAGTACTTCAAAACTAATAAAGTCAACATCTACAACCCATGAGCCATGGAAAATACTTCAAAATCAACAAAAGTCAACACCTACATCCCATTGGTTATAGAAACACTTCAATATCAATGAAGTTAACACCTATGCCTCATGAGCTACAAAATTACTTCAAACTCAAAATGTTATCACTAATGCACAAAGCCACTGGAAACACTTCAATTCTCTTCCATCCTTCCATGTCCTATTGGATGATGCCATTGACATCAAGTCAAGACCCATCGAAGTCAAATATCATATAGTCTAGCCTACAAGAGCAAGGCAATAGCACATATTAGAGCTTCTTTTCTACTCTTTTATTTTCATTTATTTTATTTTTTATGTTTTTTCATAATGAAATATCATTGTAGGTGAGGGTATATTTTTACTTAAATCACGTGCCATCTCAAAATTAATTAAATGATGCTTTCTATTTTTCTTTTGTATCTCTATTTTATTAGGTAGATTTCTTATTTTATGAGGTTCTTAACAGTTGTTGGGATAATTAACAACAGGAGCTTGTACTTGTTGGAAATTAATGTTTCCACAATATCTGATAGTATGTTCAAATTAAAACACACTTTGATTTTTACATTGAGGTCGCTCCCCAGGGTCTTTACCACTCCTGAACCACTGAAATTGATCCCACATACTAATATAGAATACTCATAACGATATACATATTTTTATTAAAAAATATTTACTTAGTACCAACAATAAACAAATCACACATTAATCAAAATCAGAAACATTCACTAAAAGTAAGTTTTCAATAATAAAATCATGTTAAATAATAATGTCTCAACCAATCTCAAATATTTATCATGGACCTATTGAGAGACAAAAGTTTTGACATGGTCCAAGAAGAAAATTTTAGATAGTGAGTTCCATCTTTTTAGCATTCTAGGTCACACATTCTGAATAAATTAACTGCAGTATGAATCCCACTAAATGTAAATTTATTGGTTCCCCTTTTGTAATTCTAGATAGTAAAGAACATTTTTAATATTATTATAAGGAAACAC
Organism: Trichopus zeylanicus subsp. travancoricus; assembly: GCA_005019695.1. Classification (NCBI taxonomy): domain Eukaryota; kingdom Viridiplantae; phylum Streptophyta; class Magnoliopsida; order Dioscoreales; family Dioscoreaceae; genus Trichopus; species Trichopus zeylanicus. Next base: position 2,067,426 of record RXID01014237.1, read on the forward strand.
TAAGAAAAAGATACCATCAAAATTTTTTTGAACAATTGAGAGATATATGAAAGCTGTGTCACAAATAATACATAATAACAATGAAAAAAATAGATACCTTCTCCCTATAATGTGGCAAATAAAGATTCTTGATGAGCATTAACAAAAATTGATAAAAAAGAATAAAAAAGAATTTCAGGCCACGATATTATATTGAGAATCAAGTTGAGAAATGAAAGGTATAGAATCACTTACTATGGAAGAAGATTGTGTTCAACTACCAAAGTATTAAGAACTTATCAAAAAGTACAATCTACTACAACAACCATGCAAGTATTATCTATTATAACATCTCTAGTATGAAAAATTCTTAATATTTGAGAATATAACAAGGCATATGCATCCCTAGCAATTCTAGTTCTGTCAATACATATGCTTGAGTCCTACATCAGAAGATAAATTTTGTGCACCTTGCTTCTCTATGTTATGCACGTGAAGCATAGCAGGTTTGCACTATCAAGAGAGACCATGTGGTTTAAACCTAGATCCTAATCATTTCATACTACTTCCAAATCTAGTATGTCAATATATAATTGCTATGTAAGGATAAACATGAAAAGATCATAGATTTATCATCCAAACCATTTGCACTTCAAAATCCCAACCAAGAGTCCATAGAGCAGTACACATACAAAAATTGCTAAAATCAAGATACAACATGACTCCAATTCATATATATTCAATAGCACTAATTACATCAATCTGCCCCCAGAAAGATAGCTTTCCCTCTTCATCAAAATTTGGAGTAGAATCAAGTTCCCAAAAATATAACAAAATGAGCATATACTAGTAGCATTGTCCAAATGATCCAAAAAAACTTTGATAAGATCAGAAAAATCAAATCAAAACCACAAAATCAAATATTGGATGTCATGACTATAATAGGAGAATGAAAGAAAATAAGCCAAAACGGATGGACGCATACCTCATTTGACTAGCATTCACGATGAGGTTCGAATCTTGCAACATCAACAAAGAAACAATTTCTCAAGAGAAACAAAAAACCAATGGAAGCTTTTCCTTTGTGCTACTCATGACCTCGCTATCAAAGTCACATGCCCACCTATGATGGTGATAATGTGGCTAATCTACTTGCCATCTTAACACCCTTGGACCAAAGCGCTAGCCCCACCAATGATGTAAGTGTAGCCTGTAGAGCCGAAATTGACCACCGAAGATAGTGAAGACCCTGAGGAGTAATCTCAAAATAATAAATCAAAAGTATGATGGTTTGAATATGCAATTAGGTGTTATAAGAATATGACTTCTAATAAGTGTAATCTCCTATTGCTAATTACCCCAATGATTGTCAGGAATCTTCTAAAGAAACTTAGCTAATAAAAAAGAGATACAAAAGAAAAGAAGGATGCATAATTTAATTGATATGGAAAAAAAGGGTACATGACTTAAGCAAGGGCATACCCACACTTTACATCTTAATGAGTTTGAATATGAAATAAGAAAGGGAATGGAAAAAGCTCGATGTTTTTTGTTGCCCTACTCCCACGTGTTGGACTGAGTAGAATTTAACTCAAATGGGTCTCAACATGATCGTTGGTGGATGTTGATGATTTCGTTAATGGTATTGTTCGGTAGGGCATGGAAAGCGATGAGAGGAGTTTGAGAGTTTTGAAGTATGGCTGATAGCTTTGAGCATGCTGGCAATTAACTTTCTTTGATAGTGTCGCCAAAAACCTATCAAATTTAGCTTAAAGTATTGCTGATAGCTTTGAGCATTGGCAATTAACTTCATAATTTGATTATTTTTGTTAGCCAATAAGACATCAGCGATAAATTTATTTGGTTTGAAGTGTTTTCGTTGGCTTGATGGCATTGGTGATAACTTTATTTAGTTTGAAGTATTTTCGTTAGCCAATAAGGTATTGGTGATTAACTTCATTTAGTTTGAAGTATTTTCATAGACAATAAGGCATAGGCAATAACTTCATTTGAACAAGGCATTGTGGCTGACTGACTAAGCAAATTCAAGCCTATCTTAATTCAGTTTGATTTGATAATTAAAGGTCTTTTAGACATATTGTCAATTAAATTTGGAGCATTGCCAATGCTTTTAGGTTGACTTAGCTCAAAAGGTGTGTCATCAATAACTTCTGAGATTGACTATCTTTAAAGTGTAGCTAACAATTTTGAGGGTGTTGGCAATTAAATTCTTTGATTTGGTAGCATCACCAACATATGGGATTAGGTATAGTTCTAAAGTATGGCTGATAGCTTTGAGCATGTTGCCAATTAACTTCTTAAATTTGGTAGTGTCACCAATGTTTGGGATTGGATATAGTTTTGAAGTGTGGTCAACAGTTTTGAGTTTTAAGCATGTTATTGATTAACTTTGTTTGAACTAGGCATTGTCACTAACAAACTACATGAGTTCAAGCCTACCTTTGTTTGGCTTGATTTAAAGCATTGCCAAAGCTTTTGGGTTGGCTTACCTTTGAAGTGTGGCCAACAACCTTAAGCATGTTATCGGTTGACTTTGTTTGAATAAGGCATTGTGGTTGATTGACTAAGAGAGTTCAAGCCTACCTTAGTTCAATTTGATTTAAACATTGCCAATGCTTTTGGGTTGGCTTAACTTTGAAGTGTGGTAGACAAATTCAAGTGTGTTATCAGTTGACTTCATTTGAACAAGATACTATGGCTGATTGACTAAGTGAGTTCAAGCCTTCCTTAGTTTGGTTTGATCTGAAATTCAGACTCAATTTGATTTAAGTCTGATTTGATTTAGTTCAAAATTCAGAGCTTGATTTAGGCTTAAGTCTGATTTGATTCAATTTGATATTCAAAACTTGATTTAGTCCACTTGATTCAATTCAATGTTCACAATTTGATTGGATTGCAATTCACTATTCCCTTTTTAAGGGATAATGATATGGTTTGTTTTTTCCTTTCTAAAACCTTTGGTGATTGTGTTTACACTGATATTTTATAGCATAACTAGGAAAATTATGTGAAATATTCATTCTCAAAATCATTGTTGATATTGACAGTGAATATTCAATTTGCAATAATGAATTCAATTCTCCTAGCTTGGTATTGATTTTCAAAAGAACATTTGTCAAATATTGATAATTGATTCTAGTGAGAGAAACATTGATTTTGATTTGAGTCTGATTTGATTCAGTTAAATATTCAAAACTTGATTCTGGCTGGAATCTGATTCATTCAATTTGGATTGAGTTTAATATTGTATTAGACTCCTATAGGGTCCGGGTTTGTATCTTAATAGATTTTGGTTCAAGTTTAAGTTGATTTAGGCTCAACTTGGTTTCAATTTAGGATCAACCTAGTTCTGTTGACTTTGAGTTTGATTTGACCTGATTAGCTTTTAGTTTGAACTTGATTTAATTCAATTGTTTGATTTAAAATTATTTCAACCCAAATAGTGTTTGATCTGAACTTAACTAGATTTTAATTTAACTCGATTTTAACCTGATTGGGATTAGGTCTGAGCTAATTTGGTTTGTATTAACTTAATTTGATCTTGGATCAAATTTAATTTAAGTTTTAGTCCATCTATTTGGTTAATTTAGGTCCATTTGGTAGTTTATTTGAGTCAACTTAGTTTTTTTTATCGAGTTTAGTTTGATTTGAGAGCTCTTAGACTATCGTGATAACTTTGGGTGAGCTTGTAGGCTAACGTTAGATGTGTGATTCCAAAGACTAGCTTGAGAAGTGTGAACTCAAGAGCTGGCTAGAAGTGCGAGTCCAAAAACTGGTTTGAAATGTGAGTCCAAATACTAACTTGAAGTGAGAGCCAAAGACTGGCTTGGAGTTGGCAGGCCTAAAGGCAAACCTAGGTTTGATAGACGTAAAAGCTAGTCTATAGTTTTGGTGGACCCAAAGGCTGATCTATAATTTTGGTAAGCCCAAAGATTAGACTGATATTAGCAAGCCCGAAGGTTGGTCTAGTTTCGATCAGCTCGAAGACTGGCCTGATTTTGGTCGACCCGAAGACTGACCTAATTTCGGCAAGTTAGAAGGCTTTCCTAGTTTTGACGAATCTGAAGACTGGCCTAATTTCAACAAGCCAAAGGCTAGTCTATAATTGGTGGGCCCAAGGTTGGCCTAATTTTAGTGGGTCCGAAGGTTGGCCTAGTTTTGATAGGCCCAAAGGTTGGCCTTTTCCAATGATCCACGGACATGCAAGATTCGAATTGCCACAATGGTGATGGGATCCGTCGATGCGGAAGGAGGCCACCAGTGGTCGTAAGCATAAAGATGATAATTATGCAGGCATAGATGTGACAAAGATGAGTGAGGTTGTGAGTGACCGTGAGCATGGGGTGAACCAATTCCTCCTCCCTCTGAATCTTCTCTGATTCTCCTCTAATGCCTCCTTTCTGCACTTCCCTAAATTTTTTTATTTTTATTAACTTTTTACCATCTCAACTCCTCTCTTTCTCTTTTTTTTAAATGGCCAATTTTTCTTTTTTAACTAGAAGCTTTTACCTTTTTACCTTTTTTTCCTTTCTTTTTCTTCACCCATCTCCCATGCCTCCTTTCCCCTTTTCTCAACTTTCACCATCCCTTGCATCTTCAACGTGGTGGCCGAATCCCACCAGATTTGGTTAGATCTAGCCTCGATCGGCAATAAATAGCAACAAGAAGCTCCCACCAACAAGACAAGGGTTCAGGACATGTGAAGGAGCCACACAAGAGGCACAACTATCATGGGGGTTCTCTTCATGTGTGAGCACCACTGTAGAGACGTGGAGCAAACTAGGTGGGCACAGTATCGGTAGCAGAGGCAAGCTTGAGGAGAAGTAGCTGGTGCAAGAGTAGGCGGGTAGAGAAGGCAGAGGTTGAATGGGCTATGGTGCGACCACAGGCTAGACATATCTCATCAGAAGCAAAGGCCAGATGGGCTATAGTGCGGGCAGAGGATGAGTGGTGGGCTATCAAAGCTTGTCTAGTGAAGAGAAGCCATAAGGCAGGTCTAGCGAAGGAAGCAATGGCAGTGCAAAATGGGATCACAATGGGTCCGATGGTAGTTTGTGTTGAGGTACAGGCCAGAGATTCTATGAGTGAAGTTTGGTACAGCCTACACTACAAGCCAACATCATTCAGTAGGATGAATATTGAAGAGCTACAACAATGAAGAAAAACCTACAGGAATAGATGTAAGAGCAAAGTAGGGAGGAGGAAGAGAAAAAAAAAGAGATAAGAGATCACTTTCTTTTACTTCTCATTCCTTGGCTCCCTCATATCCAGACTATTATGTTACTCATTTTTTCCTTCAATTCATGGAACTCTCCTCTTTGATTCTTGTCTTTAGGATCTAATCTCTCCTCTCTTTTCTTTTTTTTTTTGTAGGACTTTTAGGGCCTTTATAGCCCATGAGTGGATCGAATCATCTCCATTTAAAATTTTAAATTATGGACATGGGTAATGATTTTTTGTTCAAATTTTGAATATAGATAAATAGATGTGAATGAGATTTATTTTTATTTTACTTTGGATGAAGATTTATTTGGATAAGGATCTATTTAGATGAGGATTTGTTTGGATAAGAATTTATTTAGATAAGAATTTATTTCGATAAAAATTTATTTAGATAAGAATTTATTTGGATAAGAATTAATTTATATAAAAATTTATTTAGATGAGGATTTGTTTGGATAAAGATTTATTTTGATAAGGATTTGTTTGGATAATAGTTTATTTAGATGAAAATTTGTTTAGAAGAGGATTTATTTGGATAAGGATTTATTTAGATGAGAATTTATTTGGATAAAGATTTTCTTTGAATAAGAATTGACTATGAATAATGATTTATTGTTTGAGTTGGTTATAGATGGATATCGATGTCATTGGATGAGTGTTTATTTGCTACAGATAATAATTATTTTAAAAATTATACTTATCTTAGATATTGAATTTATAAGGGGTATATTTGTAAATTTTTTTCAAAAAATTTGAACTAAATTATAATTTTATAAATTTTAGAATTTTATGCAAAAAAAAGACTCATTTATAAACTTTTGAAACTTTCAGGGTTTGTTTTTAAAATAAGATTTGAACTTTTTTGTGAATAAAAATTTTCAAGAGACGTATTTGTGAAAAATTAAAATTCCAGAGGTTATTTGTATGAAATTTTGAGGGTTTATTCATAAATTCTAAATTTTTCAAGGACTAATTTTGTAATTTAAAAGTTTTATTCGACTTTTTCACAAAAGTTTTATCCCAAGGACCTATTTGTGAGAAAAATCCACTTAGGGACCTTATTGTAGGAATATATTTGATTCAAGGAGCTATTTATAAAATAGTTACATTTTCTCATTTTAATCTAGATTTTAAATGAATTTTTTTGGCCCAATTTTGGCCCTCATATCTAGCCCACTCAGTCCACTTTAGTTTAAGCCTGAATTTTTCAAAAATTCAAGTTTGAAATGAGTTCAATTTTTGGTCAAATTTGACCATGTTATAGATTCAACTTAGACCCACACTTGAGCTATAATTTAGTGGCATATAAATTTCAATTTTGATCATTTTTCAATCAAATTTGATTGTGGCAAAAATTACCTCAAACAAATTAGCCCCTTCGCATCCTTTTCTCTAGTTTTGATGAGAGAAAAGGATGCGAACAATTTTTCAAGTATTTGCCTCTACATCAACATTTCAAGAATTAACTACATGGGTTTGAATTACCACACTAGAGTAGACTTGACTTTTCATCCAACGATGGACTTGTTTTACCATATGAGAGTGGACTTGACCTACCATGCAATGATGAATTTATTTTACCACGAGAGAGTGGACTTGACTTGTCATGTGATGATGGGCTTATTTTATGACATGAGAGTGGACTTGACCTGCCATGCGATGATGGATTTATTTTACTATGTGAGAGTGGACTTGGTTCACTGCATGGAGCAGACTTGAGTTACCACAATAAGAGAACTTGAGCTGTCATAATGAGTGGACTTGGTTGCCACAATGTGTGATCTTGATTTGTTATGGCCTTGAGTTACCACAATGAGTGGACTTTGTTTGCCACAATAAGTAGTCTTAGTTGCTACAATGAGTAGTCTTGATTTGTCAAAATAAGTGGACTTGAATTGCCATAAGGAGTGAACTTAAGTTGCCACAACATGTAGACTTAAGGTGCCACAATAAGTGGACTTGATTTATCACAATAAATAGACTTGATTTACCATAATGGATTGAACTTGATTTGCCACAATGAAGTAGACTTGATTTGCCAAAAAAAGTGGACTTAATTTACCACAGAAAAATGGATTTGTTTACCATGGAAAAGTGAGCGTGATTCACCATGCAGATACGGGCTTAATTGCCACATAACATGGACTTGATTTACCACATAAAAGTGGACGTAATTTATCTTATAAATACGGACTTAATCGCCATGCAAGATGGACTTTAATTTACCATGTGAATGTGGATTTAATTTACCATGTAAATACAAACTTGATCGCCATGCAAGATAGACTTTAATTTGCCATTTGAAAGTGGCTTAGTTTACTATGTGAAAGTGGATTTGATCTGCCACAACAAGCAGACTTGATTTTTCATATAAATGTGAGCTTGATAGCTATGAAAAATGGACTTATTTTGCCATCTAAATGTGGGCTCAATCACCATGCCAAATGGACTTTACTTGGCTAGTTTCCAAAGTTGCTACTTTGATTTTGGTATGTTAGAGATAGCATGTTTGACTTTGTAATCCTTATAAATAAAGTATTTGATTTTAGCATTTAAGAGGTAAATTTGATTTTACCACCTTGGAGGTGATGAGCTTGATTTTACTATATTGGAGGTAATAAGCTTGATTTCACCTTATTAGACATAATAATCTTAATTTCACCATATTGGAGATGGTAAGCTTTATTTGCCACTTTAAGGTAGCATGTTTAATTTTACCACTATATAAGTAGACTATTTGAATTTTTTGCCAAGGATTTTATGACTTTTGACTTGATCTATTGCTTATAGAAGCAATAGAAAACATCATATATATTAGTTTTCTTTGAATGCCATAATGATAGACATCTCTTAAATATTAGGAGAGAGAATTTTACTTGCTCCTAATATCTTGAGGTGAGGAAAGAACCCCCCCCCCCCCCCCCCCCAGAACCCCCCCCCCCCCCCCCCCCACCCCCCCCCCCCCCCCCCCCCCAAATTACTTTTTCGATTTTTTTGAAGTCTTGGCTATACACCCTCTTCGTAAGTATCTGGTGAGAGAATCTTGATCTTTTTTTCCACAAAATTTTGATGGTGGAAAATGAAAATCTCAATTGGTGTCAGCCCAATTGGTCAGGTGTCCACTCCAAATGCTTCAATGCCATACTTTTTTCTTAAGCATTTGAATGAGAGAGGACTTAACTTTACCCTTACCATCTTTTTTTATGAGAGGATGGATTTAATATTCGATTGAGCATTCATGATAGAAGCTCAGGTAATATGCCTCTTAACATCATCATGTCTTTTTAGAAGAGAGTTGTTGCATATGCTCATATACTCTAGATGTTACATAGACTAGCGAACGAGTGTGGTTCTTATTTTCAAAGAAAACATCCTATTTTGATAAAAAAAAAAAAAAAAGAGTTTCACTTTTCCTTTATAGATGGGTTAGAGTCCCGCATCTGCAATAAAAAGACTGCTACTTGACAACAGTTGGGGGAAGTGATCCTATCCTATGTTGGAGTGGCCCCGAAATTGGGGACTGAAGGGAAAGATCTGCCCCACTCTTGAACACTTTAGATAGTGATTGATGTCTTGACCAGTCGGGCGAAGTGATTTAACTTTTATTACTATGAAGGTCATCTTGAGGGTGACCTTGAAGCTTCTTTAGTTTGTCGTCCATACCATGCCCTGATAGAATAAAGAATAAAGTATAAGGTTACTATTTTCATGAGGCTTATGTTATAAGATGCTATATTGACATGTTGGAGTAGGACATGCTATAGCAATTAGCTGACTCAATGAGAAAATGCTTTGGTTGATGCTTGTCTAACTGTAGTACTTTAAGCTAATCTCAAATGCCTCTTAACCTAAATTTTCAAGGTTCACACACCCACAAATGTCAACCAGTACTTACTCTTTGGGTGATCTTTCTTTGTCAATAATATACCAAGATGCAGATGGGTCAATCCTCCTAATTTCAGCATGTGATCCAAATTTCTCCACCTTTTTATTATTATTTTATTTTTCTTTTTTTTGCTTATTTTTAGCAATCCCATTCCTCGTTTGAGGATCCAAGTTTGTAGGCTTGCAGATGCCACCCAATACTTATGAAAGCAAACAAATCACCTAAGAAAGGGGGAGGAGAGTTAATTAGGTTTTAAAAATCAATGCAACGTTTTTCAACAAAATTCAAAATCGATTCAATCCACAATCAAATATGCATTAAGTAAACAAAATAAGATAGAGGATAGAGTGTACTGAAATTTAATGTGGTTCGGAGACCAACCGCTCCTACTCCACAGTCTTTGCCTCAGTCTTGAGGACTTCAACTCTTTCACTAAAAGTGTCATTTCGTCAGTGAAATCAACCCTATATAATCTTCTTGCTCCAACAGGAAAGTTTACTCCAAAATAGAGTTAGTAACTCTTAATCACCCGAAACAATCTTGGAGTGGATTACAAGTAAAAATTCATAAGAATTTGAACAATCTTAAGCCCACACAAAGTTCTCTTAAGACTAAAGAAAAGGGTAATGAAAGCTAGCTTGAGGTTAGAAAGTTTAGAACTCAAAAATAGCTAGTGAGTTGAAAAAGGCTTTGATCTCTTTTAACAAATATTAGAAGATGTAGAAGTTGTTATTGGAAGCCTCTTCAACTCTATTTATACTTTTGGAATCAAATCTAACTATTAGGGGTGAGATCCCGTGGCTTGGTTCACACTAATGGTCAAAAAACTAGCCGTTAGTCACATAGAAAATCCATACCAAATGTCCATTTTAGAGATTTGGAACTGACTCTATGTACTGGAATCCTTTTCATTGAAGCTTTCAAAAATTTCTTTGAGAGCTTTAAGTATTTTGGCTAAACACAACTCAAGTAAATTATTAAATATTATTTGCTCATCAAAATCAGAAGAGACAACGATCTCTCCATTCTTTATGATAACAAACATACAAATAAAATACATAAAAATTGAAGCATGGGTAGTATGTAAAATGCAAGATCATGAGAATATCCAAAATAAATTGAGGTAAAACATGGGCAATGTAGTTCTAGCCCTCCACATACATAATAAGTCAACGTAGCTAGCCCTCTCCCCCTTTTGACATTAACAAAAAGGGACTCATCTAGCCCTATGATAATAAAAAAAAATTGTACCATAACTTGTATAATCAAAAAGTAGAAATAGTATCCATATAATATCCAATACATCAAGTCACAAAGCATAAGTTATAAACTAGATTCGAATTCATAAATCATCAAGTCATAAAACTCCAAATTATACACCATAAAATTGCAAGTTAGAGACCCAAACACTCTAAAACCATAATCCATACATGAAAAGCAAGGTCCACAAACTCCAGAATTGAAAAGAAAATGAAAACTCTAAATATAGGAGCTGGATCCTAGAGGCTGTCAAGGAGTTGAGTGATCCATGAGGGACCAAATCATATCTGTGAGGCCATCTAGCGATGTGTGCATTGTAGTAAATATATCATCCACAGAGGTTTCGAGTTAGGTCACCTGCTCAGTAGTCTGGTATGCTAGGTCCTCCCAAGTGTGCAATCTTGGTAGCAAAGTTAGTCTTGGACTCAATGGATGAGGCATAAGAAGGTCCAATGCATCCATGACTCCCTTGCAGACTATGCTCTGTGGCCTCAAGCTCTGTCGTATTGGTTTACTCATCACCACCTCCCTTTGGATCCAAGAATCATTGTACAAGGTGAAGCCCATCCAAAAGAGAATAAACTGAGAGAAGGTGTCAACATGCGAATAGGGATGAGCTAGAGAGGGGTCACGCTAAGGAGCAACAACATCAAAGTTTCTGAGAATCAAGGTGATGAAGCTAGAAAAGTTGAGGTTGGCATGCGAGTGTTGGGTATAATGGCTCATATGGTGGATAATGATGTGAGATAGACATACTACATGGCTAGTTAGAAGACTATAGATGTGATATAATTTAGTGAATGACACTCCATTTCTATGACCACCTTTGGGAAGAATGGTATAAGTAAGAATCTGATGTAGAATATAGGCTCTAGGTGGAAGAAGAGGAGATTGAAGCTTTTGCATGGCCTCACCCCAATTTTTCTCAAAGACAGTCTCAATAACTGACTGATAAGAGGGAATTTGGTCAAGCCATCTGTGAGTTAAAATTAGTCTCTCTCCTATAGCAGGTATACCAAGAGCAGAACATAAGATAACAAGGGTAAGATCTATTTGTCTTTCACCATAGTGAATATCAAAAGTGTTAGAGTTTTCATCAAAATTAGCATTGGCATAGAAGACTTGGACATCATAATCATAGTAGATTTCTTGTTTGGTTAAGAGGGATGTCCAACCTTGAGCATCAAAAAAGGTTATAAGATTGAGTGAATGAAGATAATCAAAATTAACAGTGTGAGGAACAACAATATGAGAGTTTGCAAATTTGGTTTGAAATCAAGTAAAGATTTTAAAGAAGTGAATTTAGGGGGAAAAGGATCATTACCAGGTGAAGAAGAGGAGCCTTCAGCCTTCCTCTTCTTGGAGACAAGGCTCTTGACTCTCTTGGGCATTAGAGGAAGAAAGCTTGAAACAGCGAAGTGGGAGGAAGAGATATCAAAGAAGATGGGCCCAAATTATGGTAGAATGTGTTGGTTTGCTAGAGAGGGTGGCCAGAGTGATTGGGTGTGTCACCAGAGATGAATTGTGCATGAGGGAGAGGGGAAAGAGACTAGCAACTAGGGTTTAAATCTTCAAAATTGGGCCCCATGGCCACATATCAGACATTTGGTTCATAAATTGGACGTCCGACGGCAAGAATATGCATATAGAAATCTGTTGTATCAGACATTTGATACAAAAATGAACATTCAACAAAAGATTTGTTTTGAATCAGATGTCTAATCTAGAGAGAACTCCTCAACTAGCAAAAATACAGAAAAGCAAAGTTGAAACCACAATTCCAAAGGTTATAGAGAATAATGAAACTTTTGCAATACCAATGGCATTTCAAATGAAATAGAACAACATTTCATCTAAATATTTTGTAAAAATGTCCACCAGTTGATAATCAATTTCAACAAACATCAATGAAATATTCTTTTTCAAAATATAAGCTTGAATAAAATGATGGCAAATATCAATATGCTTAGAATGAGAATGTAGTACCAGATTTTTGGACAAACTAATTGCACTAGTATTGTCACAATGAATTAGTACATTTGAAAAAGTATAACCAAAATCTTGAACTGTTTGTCTCATCCATAAGATTTGAGAGTAATAACACTCTGCGGCTACATATTTGGCTTTGATGGTAGAAAGAGCCATTTTATTTCTTGGAACTCCATGAGACGAGATTTTTCAAGAAATTGGCAAGTGTCACTAGTACTTTTTCTATCCACACAACATTTGTCATAGTTCACATCATAAAAGCCAATCAAATCAAAATAATTATCTCTTGAATACCACAACCCTAGGTCTAGTGTGCTTTTAAGATATCTAAATATGCATTTCATAGTAACTATATGTGATTTTCTAAGAGATGTTTGAAATCTAGCACATAAGCAAATACAAAATATGATATCCAGTCTACTTGTGATGAGATATAGTAAACTATTAATCATACCTCTATACTACTTTTTATCAATTTTTTCAGCATCTTCATCCTTATCCAACTTGGTTGAAGAGCTCATTGGTGTTCCTATAGCATTTGCTTCATTCATGATGAATATTTTAAGTAACTCCTCGGTGTATTTGGTTTCATTGATGAAGATTCTATTTTTCATTTGTTGTACTTAGAGACTAAGGAAGAAGTACAATTCTTCCATCATACTCATCTCGAACTCCTTCTTCATTGTGTTTGCAAATAGCTCACACAGGTTTTCATTAGTGGCACCAAATATAATATCATCAACGTAATTTTGTACTACTAATAAGTCATCATGCATTTTAAGCAGGAATAGTGTAGTATCAATGCAATCTCTTTTGAAACTATTTGATACTAAAAAGAAACTAAGTCTATCATACCAACCTCGTGGAGCTTGGTTCAGACCAAATAATGCCTTTTTAAATTTTGAGAGCATGGTTTAGAAAATTCAAATCTTCAAATTTGGGAGATTATTCAACATAAACTTCTTCGGATAGAAACCCATTTATGAAAGTACTTTTTACATCCATTTGAACTAGTTTGAAACCTTTATGATGAGCAAATGCAAGCAAAATTTGAGTAGATTCCAAATGAACAACGGGTGCAAAGGTTTCTTCAAAATCAATTTCTTCAATTTGATTGAAACCTTTAGCTACTAATCTAGTCTTATTTCTAACCATGACACCATCTTTATTTAGCTTGTTCCTATAGACACCCATTTGGTACCAATAATTGGGTAGACATTTGGTCTTTGAATGAGCTCCCAAACTTGATTTCACTCAAATTGATTTAGTTTTTCTTACATGGCAAGAATCCAATTTTCATCTTTTTGAGCTTTCTTAAGGTTTTTGGGTTCTAAATGAGAAATGCAATGTGATTTGGATTGAATTTAAGAGCTTGATGAGTTTTTATTCCTTCATCAACATCACCTATGATTTTATCTATTAATTGATTTTTCTTGAAGCCCCACTCCTTGCTCTTTAGCTTAATGTCTCCATCATCAACATTCTTCTCATTTGGTTCTTTACTAGTCTCGCCCTCCTTTCTTTCCAAGATTTGCAAGTCGTTCATCTTCTTAGAGATCTTTACATCATCATCAAAAGACTTTTTCCCCAAGTGAGGGTTAGATTCATCAAATTCAATATTTATATATTCTTCAACAACTAAGGTGGTCTTGTTGAAGACTCTGAATGTTCTAGCGCTAGATGAATATCCAAACAATATGCTTTCAAGAGTTTTGAATTCAAATTTTGACAAATGATATTTTGTATTCAAAATAAAGTATTTGTAACCAAAAACATGAAAGTATGCAATGTTAGGCTTTTTCCTATTTCACAACTTAAATGGGGTTTTGTTGAGGATAGAGTGAATAGATACCCTATTCAAAATATAGAAAACTATGTTAATGGTCTTTGTCCAAAAATAATTGGGTAAAAAGTAATCGTTAAGCATAACTCTTACCATCCCTTAGAGAGATCTATTGTTCCTCTCAACAACTTCATTTTTTGTGTAGTGCAAGGAGCCAAAACATTATGATCAATACCATTTTCTATGCAAAAATCTTCAAATGGATGATTTTCAAATTCTCCTCTATGATCATTTCTAATTTTGAAAATCATGTAACCTTTCTCATTTTGAATACATTTTACAAAACTAACAAATGCATCAAAAGCATTATGTTTATTGGTAAGAAACAAGACTCATATAAACCTTGAAAATTCATCAATATTTATAAAGGTATAGTTTTTACATCCTAAACTTGTAGTCTCTATGGGTCCAAATAAGTCTAAGTGTAGGAGTTGAAGTGGCCTTGTAGTTGACACCATCCTCTTGGGTTTGTGTAAGGACTTTACTTATTTTTTTTTCATTTGGTGTGTATCGCATACTTGATTTATGATGAACTTGTCTTCGGTTAGTCCTCTCATAAGCTCCTTCCAATTGACTTTGGCAATCACATCCATACATGTGTGTCCAAGTCACCTATGCCAAAGCCACTCATGGTTCTCATGGGCTACAAAATATTTTTCTACATTAAGGTCATCTTGATTAATGGTATAAACATTTGAAGTGGGCAATTAGCCTTCTTCGTCTTCGCCTTGAGCTTCTTGGATTGAATGTTGAGTGGGCAATTAGCCTTCATGTGGCCTAAATTCTTGCACTTGAAGTATGTTGGTATGTCCTCTTCTTCTTCCATAATTGGATTACTTCGCTTGCCTTTTTTGGCTTTCAAGGCATGTGCTTCTTCTTGAGAAACTTATTGAACTTTCTCGTTAGGAGAACCTTGTCTTCATCACTCTCTTCCTCTTTTTCTTCACTTGATTTTTTGGCTTTGAGAGAAATGTTCTTCTTCTTCTTGTCTTCATTGTCTTCTTGGATCTAGTCCTTCACTGTCATCTCATGAGTGATTAGCGATCCTAGAAGTTCCTCCAAAGGTAAGGTGTTGAGATTTTTAGCTTCTTGTATTGCCATCATCTTTGGATCCCATGACCTACGCAAGCATCTCAAGATCTTTCTAACCATCTCATCATTAGTACAAGTTTAACCAAGAGAATTTAAAGTATTGATAATATCAGTGAATTGTGTAAACATCTTTGTAATAGACTCATTTTGTTTCATCTTAAAGATCTTATATTGATTTATCAATATATTCACTTTAGATTTCCTTACTTGTCTTGTACTCTCATGGGTAACTTCAAGACAATACTAAATTTGATAAGCTATCTCACAAATACTAATGCAATTAAACTTGAATGGGTTAAGAGCATAATACAAGATATTCATTGCTTTTGCATTCAATGAATTTATTTTCTTATCACCCTTATCCCATTTGTCATTGGGTTTGGGTACCCTCACCCCATCAATTATTTTGGGGGTAGAGTATACCCTTCCCCACTAACCACCATATATCGTAATCAATGATTTTAATAAAGATCCAAATTTGGACTCTCTAATAATTGAAGTTAGTGCCATTGAATAGTAGAGGACAAGTGGTAAATTGCCTCTCTTGAAGAAATGATGAATAAGTACCAAAATTCTTCATAGATAAGGATTGAAAAACTCAGGTGATTAAACTGAAAAATAAGAGCAACCTACTCTAATACCAATTGAAAGCAAACAAATCACTTAGTGTGGCGGGGGGGGGGGGATGGAGGTGAATTAGGTTTTGAAAATCAGTGTAACATTTTTTGATAAAATTCAAAATTGATTCAATCCATAATCAAATATACATTAAGTAACAAGATAAGATAAAGGATAGAGTACACCAAAATATAATGTAGTTTGGAGACCAACCACTCCTACTCCACTATCCTTACCTCAGTCTTGAGGATTTTAACTCTTCCACTAAGAGTGCCACTTCATTGATAAAGCCAACCCCATACAATCTCCCTGCTCCAACTAACAACTTTACTCCAAACTGGAGTTAGTAACTCTCAACTACTCCAAACAATCTTGGAGTGGATTACAAGTGAAAATTCATAAGAATTTGGACAATCTTAAGCTGGCATAAAGTTCTCTCAAGACTAAAGAAAAGGGCAATAAAAGCTAACTTGAGATTAGAAGGTTTAGAGCTCAAGAATGACTAGTGAGTTGAAGAAGACTTTGATCTCTTTTAACAAAAATTAGAAAGTATAAAAGTTATTCATGAAAGTCTCTTCAACTCTATTTATATGTTTGGGGTCGAATGCAGCCATTAGGGGGTGAGATCTCATGGTTTGATTCACTCCAACGGTCAAATGTCTAGCCGCTACTCGCATAACAAACCCATATTGAATGTCTATTTTAGAGAACTAGATGTCCAATCCTAGTTCATAGAGTTAGCTTTGAAGTACTTCCAAACATCTGATTCTGTACCAACATCTAGTTCAATCAGACGCAAAAAAGCTAATCGGACATCTAATTTTATAGTAGACATCTAGTTCTGCCTTAAGCTAAAAATCTAATTTTCAGTCTAACTCAACTGAGCATCTAGTTCAAAACTAAATGTCTAGTTTAATTAGGAAAGATCTATTAAGAGCTCTCTACAAAGCTCTTACATGATCTTGAATACTAAATAATTTATCTCAAACAAGCTTTCGATATGACTCAATATAAAGAAAAAACTAGACCTAGTTGATGACAATTTCTTGAGTTGCCTTGGCCTTGTTCAGCTCACTCATAAGTCTCTATGTAGTTTCTTCACCTCAAAACCATCAGTCACTTATGAGTCTTCGAGTGAGTTCTTCACCTCCAAGCTATCTCTTTATCTCATCAAGCCACACTAGCCAATCTACCATTGCACTTCTCCTTTTCCTTGAAGCTTTCAAACATTTCCTTAAGAGCTTCAAGTATTTTGGCTAAATACAACTCAAGTAAATTATTAAATATCATTTGTTCATCATCAAAACTAGAAGGGATAATAACTTACTCTTTGAGTCCACCTTTATTGGTTTAGTTTTCCACTTGAGATTTATCCATTTGGGACTTTATTTTGTTTCTTTTTACTTTTTAGCGGGAGGGGGGGCAGTGATCTATTGCCTCTAGGAGGAGATTCCCAAGAGGTTATCTTTTGATCTTAGCATTTTTTTCTGTGAAGTAAATTTCCTAATAGGATTTTAGTTACTTAAAGATTGGCCACCATATTTTCAAGCTTATATTCTTGAAGTTTAGTTAGGGCATCAGTGGGCGGGGGAGGTGCTGGGATTCCAACTCTACCATATTTCATATCAACCATCCTTTTCCTTCAAATATTACCCATTCATTTTTCACAGACCTTATCTTTAAGAAGAAAGTAATTCACCTAAATACTAAGAAAGATTTTTTTTGTTTTATATTTTTTTGGTGCATCTTTTTTTGTTTTGCCTTGAGAAGTATGGAATGCATACTTTACTAGTTAATTTTAATGTAACTAGACATTCTGTCATAGGCTAGATTTTTTTTGTCTTATCCTTTTGAAGCTCGTGTAGTCATTTGACTCTTTCATGTTGCTGACTTGTCATAAGTATCCTTCTTTTCAAATTTAGCTATTCATCCATTAATCAGTCTAGCATTAGAAGATGACATTACCTCTTTCTTAGTTAAAGAAGATTGAATACGCGTTCTTCTATTATTCTCCTTTAGCTCTTATAGTGTTGGAGGTGAGCATTATAGAATCTAGTTTTAAGTTCGATCTTATATCCCAAAGTTGATCAAACACCCTACTAGTCCTTCCTTCAGAAAGTTGTAGGTGATCAAAAACTGACTTTTGCCTACTTCTTAGCCTTTGATAGATTATGTCTTGGTTTATATCAATGAAGCCTCTAGTTTATCATTGAGTTTCCATACAATGAAATTTGACCTTTGCTGCTGGGGCAAACTCAGCCTTTGTCCCCTTGGTGGACTTAGTATTTTGCCCCTGGATGAACTTGGTCTTTTACCCCTTGATTGGAATTGACCTTTGCCCACGGGATAGGAGGTGAGGGGCTAATCCATATTGGATAAGTGGAGCAATGACTAGATCAATTGTAGTATTAGCAATACTAGGAGTAATGATGCTGTTAGTGAAAGCAAAAGCATTATGCATAAATTGGATGACATTGGACATAGCTTGATGGCCGATATGAACTATAGTTTCTCCCATGATAATTGTTATTTTTCTCTCGAGGTTTGGCTTAATAGAATTTGGCCTTAATCCCTTTAAATGGGTTTGGTCCTTATTCCCCGAATGGGAGGTCTTTATCCCCTGAATGGGAGTTGCCCCCTAGATAGGAGTTGAAAAGTTGATTCATACTTATGCGAACTCCAATTACCCATGCGGTTTGGTTGATGAAATGTGGCACAACTCTACCCCTATGGTAATCATTAGTTGACAAACTGTACCATAAATCTTTCATCAAGTATGCGGATTGGGGTAGGAGGTCCACTTGATGATGCTATTTTTCTTCCTCTTACTCAATCATTAGGTTTCAATTTTTTTTTATATGTATCTATTTTAACTAGGTTTCTCTACTTGGAGGAGAAGTTAAGTCCCACCAGGTGTGCCAAAATTTATGAAGCTAAAATTAATCACCTAAGATAGCAAAGACCTCGAGGAGTAATCTTAAAATAATAAATCAAAAGTATAATAGTTTGAATATGCAATCAGGTATTGTAGGAATATAACTTTCAATAAGCACAAGCCTATATTGTTAGTTACCCCGACAACTATCGAAAACTTCCAAAAGCAAAAAATCTAACTAATAAAATAGAAACACAAAAGAAAAAGAAAAATCATAATTTAATTGATATGAAAAAAGGATACATGACTTAAACAAGGGTATACCTTTACTTTACATCTTAATGAGTTTGAATACGAAATAAGAAAGGGAATAGGAAGAGCTTGATGTTTACTACTACCCTGCTCTCACATGTTGGATTGAGTAGAATTTGACTCAAATAGGTCTTGACTTGATTGTTGGTAGATGTTGATGATTTGGTTTAATTGTATTATTCGGTGGGACATGTAAGGTGACAAGAGGAGTTTGAGAGTCTCAAAGTGTGGTCAACAACTTTGAATATGTTGGCGATTAACTTTCTTTGATAATGTCATTAACAGCATATATTGCCGATAATTTTGAGCATTGGCAATTAACTTCAAAAATTAAAGTATTTTCATTAGCTAATAGGGTGTTGGAGATAACTTTATTTGATTTGAAGTATTGATGATAACTTCATTTGGTTTGAAGTATTGATGATAACTTCATTTGGTTTGAAGTATTTTCATTAGCTAATAAGGCATTCATGATAATTTTATTTCATTTGAAGTATTTTCATAGCCAATAAGGCATAGACGATAACTTTATTTGAACAAGGTAATATGGCTGACTAACTAAGCAACTTCAAACCTACCTTAATTTGGTTTGATTTGATAATCGACGACCTTTTAGGTGCGTTGTCGATTAAATTTGGAACTTTGCCAATGCTTTTGGGTTGGCTTAGCTCAAAAGGTCCATCATCAATAGTTTCTGGGATTGACTAGCTTCGAAGTATGGCCGATGATTTTGAGCATATTTGTAATTAACTTCTTTGATTTGGTAGTGATACTAATATATGAAGATAGGTATAGTTTTGAAGTGTGACCGATGGCTCTGAGCATATAGGCAATTAACTTCTTTAATTTAGTAGCATAATCAATGTATGAGGTTGGGTATAGTTTTGAAGTGTGACTGATAATTTGAGCATGTTATCAATTAACTTTATTTGAATAAAGCATTGTGGCTGACTAACTAAGCTAGCTCAAATCCATCGTAGTTTGGTTTGATTTGAAGTATTACCAATGCTTTTGGGTTAGTTTAGCTTTGAAGTGTGGCCAACAGCTTCAAGCATATTGTCGATAGACTTTATTTGCATAAGGCATTGCAGTTAATTAACTAAGAAAGTTTAAGCCTACCTTCATTCAGTTTGATTTAAAGTTGCCAATACTTTTGGGTTGACTTAGTTTTAAAGTGTGGCCAATAACTTTAAGCATGTTTTTATTGACTTGGTTTGAATAAGATATTATGGTTGACTAAGTAAGCAAGTTCAAGCCTACCTTACATTTGTTTAATTTGAAATTCAGACTCAATTTGATTTAAGTCTGATTTAATTAAGTTCAATATTCAGAACTTGATGTAAGCTCAAGTCTAATTTCATTCAATTTGATGTTTAAAACTTAATCTTGATTTGAATCTGACTTGATTCAATTCATTTGATTTAGTTCAATGTTCAAAATTTGATTGGATTGTGACTCATTAATCCCTTTCTAAGGGATAATGATATATTCCAATTTTCTCTTCCTAAAACTTTTGGTGATTAGATTTGCACTAATGCTTTATAGCATAATTAAGGGAACCATGTGAAATATTCATTCCCAAAATCACTATTGGCATTGATGGTAAATGTTTAATTTACCATAATGAATTCAATTCACCAAGCTTAGCGTTGATTTTCAAAAGAACATTTGTCAAATACTAATCATTAATTCTAGTGGGAGCAATATTGATTTCAATCTAAGTCTAATTTGATTCAGTTCAATATTTAAAATTGAATTTTGGCTAGAATTGATTCATTTGATTCAGATCAAGTTTGATCTTGTATTGGACTCTTATATGATCCAGTTTATATCTTAATGGACTTCGATTCGAGTTTAAGTTGATTTAGGTTCAACTTGATTTTAGTTTAGGATCAGCCTAATTTTGGTTTGACTTTAGGTTCAATTTAACTCAATAAGCTTTCAGTTTAAACTTGATGTAACCCAATTAGAGTTTGATTTGAATTTAGTTTCACATAAATAGGATTTGATCTGAACTTGACTTGATTTTAACCCAATTAAGCTTGGGTCTGAGATGATTTGGCTTGTATTAACTCAATTTGGATTTTGGGTTCAATTTAATTTGAGTTTTAGTCTAACTATTTGATCAATTAAGCATGGGGCGAATTAATTCCTCCTCCCTCTGAATTTTTTTTTATTCTCCTTTCATGCCTCCTTTCTACACTTCCTTAATATTTAATTTATTTTTTTTACCATCTCAACTTCTCCCTTTCGCTTTTTTTTTAAAATAGCCAAATTTTCTTTTTCTTTCTCTCATGCCTCCTTCCTCCTTCTTAATTTTCATCATCCCTTGTGCATTCAACTTGGTGGCTGGATTTGACCTCGATGGGTGATAAACAGTGGCGGGGAGCTTTGGTCAACGATAAAAGGGTGCAGGGCATGCGAAGGAGCCATGTAGGAGGTGCAACTGCCACAGGGTCCTATTCACAGGCGAGCATTTGTGTGGAGAGGTAGAACAAACTAGGTGGGCATAGTCCTAGCAGTGAAGGTGAGCTCAAGGTGGAGCAATTGTCATGGGAAGCAAGCAGGTTGCAGAGGTGGAGGCCAGATAGGTTGCGACGCGATCGCAAACTAGGCGGCACTCATCGGAGGCAAAGACCAGATGGGCTGCAATACAGGCGAAGGGCGAGTGGTGGATGGTCAAGGCTTGTCCATGAAGAAAAGCTATGAGCTAGGTCCAATGAAGGTAATAATGGCAGTGCAGAGAGGGATCATAGTGGGTCTAGCGACGGTTTGTGACAAGGTAAAGGCTAAAGGTTCTATGGGTCCAGTTTGGTGTAGCCTGGATTGTAAGTCAACATCATTTAGCAGGATGAATATGGAGGACTGGAGCTATGGTGATGAAGAAGAACCTGCAGGAACAGAGACAAGAGCAAAGCAAGGAGGAGGAAGAGAAAAAAAAATAGAGAAAATAAGGTAAGAGATTACCTTCTTTTACTTCTCATTTCTTAGCTCCCTCATCTCTAAGGTATTATATTGGTTGTTTTTTCTTTCGATTTATGAAATTCTCCTCTTTGATCTCCGTCTCCAGGATCTAATCTCTCCTCTCTTTTTTTTCTTTTACAAGATATTTAGGCTTTTTATAGCCCACGAGTAGATTAGATTATCTCTAATTAAAAATTTGAATTATGGACATGGATAATGATTCTTTGTTTAAATTTTGAATATAAATAAATAGATATGGATGAGATTTATTTTTATTTTATTTTGGATGATGATTTATTTGAATAGATAAGGATTTATTTAGACAAGAATTTATTTATATAAGGATTTATTTGGATAAGAATTTATCTGGATAAGAATTTATTTTAGATAAGGATTGATTTAGATGAGAATTTATTTAGATAAGGATTTGTTTGGATAAGAATTTATTTGGATAATGATTTACTTATATGAGAATTATTTGGATAAGGATTTATTTAGATGAGAATTTGTTTGGATGAGGATTTTATTTGAATAATGTTTTATTTGGATGAGGATTTTATTCGAATGAGAATTGGCTAAGGATAATGATTTGTTGTTTGAATTGGTTATGAATGAATATGGATGTGACTGGATGAGTATTTATTTGCTGCAAATAACAATGATTTTAAAAGTTATACTTATCTTGGATATTGAATTTATAAGGGGTATATTTATAAATTCTTTTAAAAATTTGGACTAAATTATAATTTATAAATTTTAGGGGCTTCTTACAAAAAAGATTTATTCATAAAATTTTAAACCTTTTAACGTTCTTTTTGAATAAGATTTGAACTTCTTCACAAATAAAAATTTTTGAGTGACCTATTTGCTAAAAATTAAAATTCTAGGAATTTATTTGCGAATATGAAATTTTGAGTGATCTATTCATAAATTCTAAATTTTACGGGGACTAATTTATAATTTTAAGATTTTATGGAGTTTTTTATAAAATTTTTATCCTAGAGATCTATTTGTAAGAAAAATATGGTCATAGACCTTATTGTAGAAATTTATTTGCTCAGGAAACTATTTGCAAGAGACTTATATTTTTTTTATTTTAACCTAAATTTTAGATGAATTTTTTTGCCTAATTTTGTCTCCATATCTAACCCACTCAACCTACTTTAGTTTGAGCCCAAATTTCTTAAAAATTTAAGTCCAAATTAAGCTCAATTTTTTATCCAATTTGATTGTATTTTAGATTCAATTGAAATTCAGACTTGAGTCATAATTTAGTGGCATATAAGTTTTAATTTTAATCATAGTTTAATTAAATTTAATTATAACAAAAATCACTTCAAACATAACCTTTTTGACCTTAAGTGCCAATTTTTCACCCTTCCAATCTAAAGCACAAGTGCTTGGATGGTGGGAATCAAGAGCAATTGCCAACTACGGCAGTAGATGGTGGACAGAAGGAGGTGAAGGAGAGGGAACTATAGATAAGTAATAAACTAATATACAACTTAAACTTTAATATTAATTATAGATAAGTAATTCTAATAAGGAGACAAATCCTATTTTATATTGAACTACAATGGTCATAAACTCATACTTAAAATCGAGCCCTAATTTAGACTAATTTAATAATATAAATCTATTTCAGCATTACAACGGATGATTATTTATTTAATTTGAAGAAATATTTTGTAAGATATACTATTTAAAATGTAATTATATCAATTTTGATGAATTTGAACTAAAGTTGGAATTCAGCTTTGATGTTACAACTAACTTTATTAAAAAAATGTAATTATCGTACATCAATAGGATGAATTAAAAAAATCTTAAGTATTATCGACAATCTAAATTAAAAGCATATGTTGCATATTTAACTTTACTAGTGAATAGGCACATGCATATGCACATATTTTTTTTAATCTATAATTTTAACTAATATTTTAAAATACTCATAAAATTTAAATAAAAAGAAAATTTTAAACTTTTAAAAAGAAATTTTAAATGTCATAGTTGTCATTTTCTTAGAAAAAAATATGCATATTCTAGAAATGAGAAATATATGAAATCATAGTTTCACAATTTTGTGAAAAGGATGGATAATATATTACAACAATACTTAAAAAATTTATATCTTCAAAATGGAACAAATTTAGAAAAGCAAAAAATTAAAGCGAAATAAACATTAAAAAATTGTATTGTAAATATTATAAAATAAATGAACAAGATATTAGTATAATATATGAAAATTTGATTTTTAAAATCTAAAAAGTTACAAAGAAAGTATTACGTGCAAATGGACGTAATTATTTTCATAAGAAAATCTTTTATAGACAGAAGTCTTAAGAGATTCAATATAGTGAAGATATATTAAGAACTTTGTTGTGCATATAATTGGTGATATAAAAGATGTTTTCATATAAAATTTTCTGAGGATAAAAAAATAAAAAATTGTCTCTCTTCTTCAATATTGTTGGGTTCCCAATTCTGTACATAAAGGAGATCAGTTGTATGTTAGCTAATTTATTGACATAAATCAAATAACAGGTGTAGTGAGGTCAGAGCTAAATATTAATTTTCTACCGACTTATGGTTTAGTTAGAGCTAAGTATCAATTCAATTAATGAATTGTAGATTAAAAAATTAAAAAAAAAGTCGTAGGTAAATATAGAAATCACAAATATTTTTTGTAAATAGAACATATATGGGAGAATTGTACAAAAAAATTTCTAAAATAATTATTAAAAATAGTATGAAATACAAAAGGTAGGAATTTTATGAAAAAATTTTTAAAATAGACTATTAGAAAAGGCATTATAAAATACAAAAGGTGAGGGTCTTTGACCCCTAATCTTATTTAAAAAAGGATACTATGAACTATAAAAAAACTATATATAAATAAACCTCTTTGGATAAATAAATAAATAAATATTATCATACAAAACTGAAAATTTGTAAATATATTAGAACCAAAATTAAATTGACAATAGATTTAGGAGGCAAAGAAGATGCAATAGAACCAAAAGTGTTTTGAATCTTTCTGATATTTGAAATGGTGAAGAAAAAGTTGAAACCAAGGTTGCAAACAAAGTTTTAAGTTTGTATTTTGGGAGACCGAAATCAATACATTTCGACAATAAAATTATTTTCATTTTAATTTTGGTTGATATTTATTACGGTTTACTATAATTTGATTATACTTTAACTTTAAATTAGAAATATTATAAAATTTATAAAAATTTAAAAAATTAGAGAATTTTTAAAAAAATGATAATAATTTTATCACAATATTTAATATTAATTTAATTAATTTAAATTATTTTGATATTTAATTACTTACACAGTAAAATTTTCTCCATATTATTGTATAAAAGTTAGTTAGTAAATAACAAATTAATTTATAGAAGTTTAATAGCTAAAAAAATGTACTTAATACAAACAAATTGAGCTTATTATCTAAATGTAGTTTAGGCAAAAAAAAACCTAATTTTCTTTGACTATGGTTTAATTATGGCTTAATTATACTTCAGTTTTAGGTTTAAAATATTATAAATTTTACCAAAATTTTGAAAAAGATAGAAAACGTAAAAAAAAATTTGATACATTTTACTATAATATTACGTCATATTTTAATTAATTTAAATTAAATTTGATATCTATGAAGTTAATCCCCATATTATTACATAAAAATAGAAAGTAAATAAATAATAATAATATGAATAAGTTTAATAATTAAAAAATATTATTAAAAAATTAGTTTAAACATGCATAATCTACTAATTAGAATATAATATAGTCATTCATCATTATCATAAGTTGAGTTTGGAACCTCTGAATTTAAATTTACAAATTCAATAAACGGATGATCAAGCAAGTGTTTATAGCCAAATGAGCAAGAATAAATAATTTCGAGAAATCTTGTGATTAAGGGTATTAATTTAGCTTGTAGCTTGCAAGCAACTCAAATTCAACTTGAATTTGGCTCTACTTGTTTCAAGCTTAAGCCGAGCTCGAGCTCGAAAATTTGACTTGTTTACCAAAGAAGCTGACTTGAGCTAGACTCAGGTCACTTAATTTCAGCTCAAGGGCTCATTTATTTTTTAATATATAAATATATAATTTAAAATATATCCTATAACATATAACATATAATATGTATTTAATTATTTAATTATCATATTGTAATTGATATAGTTTTTTATATTTAGATGTTATTTTATTAATATGATTTTCTTCAATATTCATATTTTTTAAGTTATATATATTAGCACTATTTATAAATTTTTTAGGTTTAACATTTTTATTGTGAATTTCTGAATTATAATTTATGATATTGTAATAATTTTTATAATTTTTAAAATTATTTTAATCTAAATTAATTAAAATAATTTAATTTTTAATTTTTAAAAATTAGATTTGAACCGAGTTAAAGCCAAGTTGGAGTAGGCTATTTTTGGGGCCGAGCCAAGTTAAACTAAGGTTAGACTCGGCTCATTTACACCCTACATATAATAATGATTTCAAAATATAATCAAACATTTTGATGGTCCAAAATAAGATTAATAACCTTCTTAATTTATAACACATAATAAAAGTAGTTCAATAACTCATAATAAATAAATATCATATTATATAAAGTCTTTAGAGATAATTACGACAAGACGATGATTTATGATATTAAGCAAACCTTATTAAGAGACACAATTAAAACTTGTTCAAGCATATTATATGCTTGGTGTGAAATCTTTCTACAACAAAATAAAAGCTTTTGGTCAAGAATAAATATAATTATTCTTCCTTATTTAAGTGTAAATTAGTCTAGAATTATGATGGTCATTAGGATCTATCAAAAACTATTTTAAACAAAATTTTAAAAGATCACAAATCATTAAGTAAAAGTTAGTCTAGAATTATGATGGTCATCAGGATCCACCAAAAACTATTTTAAACAAAATTTTGAAAGATCACAAATATGATATTTCAAATTAAATTAAATAATATGTAAAGTTGATCACTTGATTATAAAATAGATGATAGTAAATTTTTGAAAAATACTAGAATAAAATGTTGCAACGAAGATAAAAAAAAATTATGATAGTACAAAATACACCATAGAGCAATTAAATTTATATTTTATATAATTACATTAAAATCATAGATACACTAGCTATATAAATAATATCAAGTATATCAATTTAACACAATAATGAAAATATTATATTATAGTTAGCATGAACCACGTATTATAATTGCATATTTGTTTTTGTGACTTTTATTAACATTTGATTGCAATCTCAAAAAAAATTTAGACATGAATTGTAGTTGTATTTAACTCAAACCAAATCTAAATTTTTGTAAAATTTGAGTATAAATTGAGTTCAACCTAAGTTGAACTAAGTGGGCCCAAAATTGAAAAAAAAAAAAATTACACTCAGAACTCATCAAAACCTAGAAAAAAAACTTTTATAAATAAGTCTCTAACTAAATAAAACTCTCATAAATAGGTATATAATAAAAAATATCATTACGAACATGTCTCTAAATTAAATAAATTTTTATAACTAGATCCTTAGTTGAAATATCTTTATAAATATATCTCCATATCAAAATAAAATCTTTCAAAATAGGTCTTAAAAAATAAGTTCTTAAAAAATTTCAAAATTATAGACAAACCCCTAGAAAATTTATGTTTTGCAATTAGTTGAAATATCTTTATAAATATATCTCCATATCAAAATAAAATCTTTCAAAATAGGTCTTAAAAAATAAGTTCTTAAAAAATTTCAAAATTATAGACAAACCCCTAGAAAATTTATGTTTTGCAAAAAGTCACCTCAAAACTTATATTTATAAATCGATCATTAGGGAGTTTTTACTTACCCTTTGTAAATAAATACTCAATAAAATATGAAATTACAAATTTAATATTTTACAAATATACAAATAAATCCCTCAAAGGTATTAATTTTCAAATAAATCTTAATTTTATTAATTGATAAATAAAATTTTGTAAAAAGGACTCAAAATTTTAAAGCTTTACATATAAGTCATTATAAGCCATCTTTAAAAAAAGCCCTATTTTTTAAAATTATAAATCAATTTTTAAAATAAACAATTTGTAAATAACCTTTATATTTCGTGATATCATCAAATAAAATAAATTTTAAAATTTTATCAATTCAATCCAGAGCATTATCTACCGTAAATCAAATAAAAAATGTACCAATCCACCGTAATCCATATCCGCATTCACAATACTTGGAAATTTAAAAGAAGATTAACTCGATCCGATTATCTGGATGGTCCAATAAAATCTCATAGTATTGCAAATTAAACCGCACGCAGAGGAAGAGAGAGATCAAAAGATATCAGAAAGGAACAATGTGAAGAAGAACTAGTCCTCAAGAAGTAGTAAGTTGACCTTGTTTTTCTTTGTTGTTTCATCCCTTTCTTCTTTCTCCCTTATATTCGGCGAGGTACCTGCTTCTTGCTTCCATTGCCCGGACCGTCATGGGCTTTCCCCGACTATCACTCCCCCGCCACTTGTGAGTCGTACTACGCAACGACGTGCTACCGGCTAGCTGGCAAGGCCGGCAGGCCGGCAGGCCGGCTTTGCGAGTAGTCCCCTCCCTACTTCTTCTTCCTTGCAATTTGCCCACATGCATCGCCTTGCTCCTTGGCTCTGATCTTCCCCGACCTACCGCTCGACTCCGACCTTGTCCATGCCTGCACATGCACCAGGTACCTCTGCCAAACACTTACTCAACCTCCATATGCAGCTGTCCACACCTTCATGTCACTCACCTCCGTCACAAATAGACCTGCAGCAGCCGCCTCAAGCGCAGTAGCCTTGGGACATGGTGCCATGGTCAACTGCCGATGAGTCCCCACGTTGGCCCTCTCCCAAAGCTCGCAGTCCTAGCCGCCTCCTATGTCACTCACCAGCTCGCAATTGCCTCCACTAGCCCGTAGTCGTGCCACCGTGGTCATGCTCGCACTCCGGCAATCCTCCAGCGCCAACAGCTCCCTAATGACTTCCTACCTCCTTCGACGACCTCCATTGGTCCTTGACGACCTTCCCACGCACCTTTGCTGCCAGAGGCCAGATCCAACAAAATTTGGTTGGCTCCGACCATGAAATGAAGAGGAACATGAGGAGAAGAGGTGTCCCGCATGGGAGGAAAGAGACGAGCAGAGGAAATGGAAGAAGATGAGAAGAGTAAAAAAAATATGCGTTAAAAAAAGAGCCTGTGGAGTGGTTGTAGGTAAGAGAAGAGAAAAAAGACATAGATTGGAACTCTAGAATTTAGAATTATTTTTTTGATATTTTTGAAAAATTTTAGGCAACTTTATACCCAAAAATTTATATATTTAATACTTTTATTTTTAATCATATATGTGTGTGTTAATTTATAATTTTTATTAATGTGTATTAAAAAAATTATCAATAATTTAAACTAAAAGAGTACTTACCTTCTATAAATTTTTTAAAAAATTATAACATTATCTTACAAATGATAAAGCGTTATTTTTTAAAAAATTATGTTATCTATGCAATTGATTATAGATAGCTCTCACACAAAGTATGCAACAACTTATTTGTAATAATGATTTAACATGACAATACTAATTAAAAAAATATGATGTAAATGGTGTGATTATATATTTAGTTCTAAAATCACAAAACTAAAAGAGCATCTGGGAGAAGCAACTACCACAATTCAAATTTTTGAGAAGGTCTTCAATGAAATGAGGCAATTGTTTTGAGCGATAGCATATAGCGATAGAGAACAAAGAAAAAAGTAAAAAGTAAAAAAATTATAATTAAAAAAAAGAATTTATGAGGAGTTGTAATCCAAATTCTGAAGAAGTTTTTGATAATGAAAAAGAAAATAATGAGATTTAAGAAATTGTATGTGCGAGGCAAAAATTATATGAGGAAATTCAAGGTGGTGCAAACCCTTATGGAATAGTTTGTGAGCAACCTACTAGAGATTCATTTGCTTTTTGCGATTACTAATATACTAGTATCATAGAACAATATACGCAGCAACACAACTGTCCCTTCATGACTTGGAGGTGATTCTCATTTTCCTAACATTAGATCTATTAATATCTCTTTTATTTACCCATTTTTCTAAAGCCAAAAGACAATAATCAAATAAATTTGAGACAACATCAAGTGGTTTCTAAAAAGCAAAATAATTGTTGGGTAAGAAATTTTCAAATTCTTTTTCTACCGCCATGTTCCATTTTATTTGGCAAATAGTAGTTACTATCATAGGATGATACGTGCCACTTAAGAAGTTGGTCGAAAAATTCCTCTACAAAATACCTACGAGATTTTAAAAAATTATTTGGATTTGAGGTCAAAAAGATATCTAATTTCGTGGAGACATTCCAAAAATATTAGAATGAATTTAGTTGTACCTTGATTTATGATATATGAAAGACATAAAATCATAAAGATTTGATAAATTTTTTAATATATTATCTAGAAAGAATAATTTTTAGTATATTATCCTGAAGAAATAATTTTCATAAAGTCAGTTGACATATTATGAAAGTCAAATATTAGCAAATTCTTGTACCATTTGTTTGACAATATTATTGAGGAGATTGCTAAATCAAGAGTGCTATAGATCGTAATTAACAATGCAGTCTCTTTGTTATATGCTAAGAAGAAGTTAACACAAAAAATGAAAACATCTCTTTTGAATATATTGTGCAAACACACTCTATTGGTTTGATGTTAAATGATATATGTAAGGATCATAATATTAAGAAAGTCATTGAGGAAATTTAGAAGTTAACATTATTTATTTATAATCATACTTAGTGTCTTGAACTAATGAAAAAAGAAACATGAGGTCGAGAGATTATTAAACAAGGCATTACTCGATTTGTTATATAATTCATCTCGTTAGATTCCTCGTATATCCGTCAACTTATATTGAAGAGATTATTTATTGATAAAGAATATCATAAGTATTACTTCCAACTGAAATACTTAAAGAGGTTTATTTGTGAAAATTTCTACAATCAAGTCTTGAATAAACAATTTTGAAAATCACTTGAGAATATAATAAGTACCTTTAGTTCATTATTTAAGGTGTCATGAATTGTTAACTTAGATGATCATTCCCAAATAGGGTTCTCATATGAAGTAACAAAACGAGCAAATTTTAGATGAGGTAGCATATAGAAACAAATAAATTTCATAAATGTGATAAGATTATCAATCGTTGTTGGAACAAAATATTATCTAGGAATATTTATGCTACTAGTAATTAAGTATAGTGTTATTCTGTAATACTTTAATTTGTTGTTGTGGGATCAATTTTGGTGGCCCGAGATTGGTAGAAATCTCAAGAGCTATCTTGAATCACAAATCAAAGTATATTTTAATTTGAATGCGCTATCAAGTATTATAAAAATATTATTTTCCAACAAGTGTCAAATCCTATTATTAATTACCTTAACAATCATCAGGAATCTCCTAAAATAAGAAACCTAACAAATTTAATAGAGGCATAAAAAAAAAGAACAAAGTGTTTGATTGATTTTAAGAAATTAAAAAGGGTATACCTTCACTTCATAATGAATTTCAATATAAAATTATAAAAAATATAAAAAAGTAAAAGAAAAGAAAGAGTGAAGAAGAAATTCTGATGTGTATTGTTGCCTCACTCATCTGCACTAGACCACGAGGGGTTTGACTTGGATGGGTGTTCACTTGATCATCAGTAGATGTTGATGATTTAATTTGGTGGTATTATCTTTTGGACCATGGAAGGGAAATAAGAGGTGGAGTATTTCCAAAGGCCAGAGCATTAACAACAATTGCTTTTAATTGAAGTATTTTTATTAGTTAATAAAGTGTTGATGATAACTCCTTAGTTTGAAATATTTTCGTTAGACAATGAAGTATAAGTAATCATTCCATTGACTTTGAAGTATTTTCATAACTAATGAGGCATAGGTAATAGTTTTATTTAGTTTTGAAGTTTTTCCATAGTCAATAAGGCGTAAGTGATAACTTTATAAGTTTGAAGTATTTCTATAACCAATGAAATATAAGCAATAACTTCATGAGTTTGAAGCATTTCTAGAGTCAAGGAATCATAAGCAATAAGTTTATTAATTTTAAAATATTATTATAATCAAATAAGATATAAGCGATAACTTCATTGATTTAAAGTATTTCTGTACCCGATAAGGTGTAAGTGATAACTTTATTGATTTTGAGTGTTTCTATAACCAATAAGACATAAGTAATAACTTTTTAATTTCGAAGCATTTCTATAATCAATAAGACGTAAGCAATAACTTATTGATTTTAAAATACTTTTATCACCAATAATGCATAAACAATAACTTCATGAGTTTTAAGCATTTCTACAGCCAATAAGGTATAAGCAATAACTTCATTGATTTTGAAGTATTTTTATAATCAATAAAATATAAGCAATAACTTCATCAATTTCAAGTATTTCTATAACCAATGAGGCATAAGTAATAATTTTATTAATTTTGAAATATTTCTATAACCAATGAGATGTAAACAATAACTTTATGAGTTTTGAAATATTTTTGTAGCCAATGAATCATAAGTAATAACTTCATTGATTTTGAAGTATTTATATAGACAAGTAGGGCGTAAATGCTAATTTCATTGATTTGAAATATTTCTATAGCCAATGAGGCATAAGTAATAACTTCTTGATTTTAAAGTGTTTCTGTAACCAATGAGACATAAACAATAACTTTATGAGTTTGAAATGTTTCTATAGCTAATGAGCTATAAGTAATAGTTTTATTAATTTTAAAGTATTTCTATAATCAAATGAGATGTAAGCGATAACTTTATTGATTTAAAATATCTTTATAGCTGAAAGTATAAGCAATAGCTTCATTGATTTAAAGTATTTTTATAACTAATGTGTCATAAGCAATAACTTTTGAATTTTGAGTATTTGTACGAACAATAAGGTGTAAATAATAACTTTATGAGTTTGAAGTATTTTTATAACCAATGAGACTTAAGTGATTACTTTATAAATTTGAAATATTCTACAACCCATGGGACGTAAATGTTGACTTCTTATAATTTAAAGTATCTTCATAGCCCATGGAGGGTAGGTGTTGACTTTATTAATTTGAAATATTTTTATTAACCGATAAAACATTGATGATAACTCCATGAATTTTGAAATATTTTCATAACTAATACGGTATAGGTGATAAATTTTTTTTATGAAAGTGTTAGAATAAAGCATCTTGGCTAACTAACCAAATGACTTTGAGCCCATTTTTTATGGCTAGACGACATTGATAGCTGAGTTTCCATGGTAGGATACAAGGCTTGAAGTGTGGGTCCTACTTAATTTGGAAGAAAGATTAGTGGTTTTGGCTTATATTAATCAATAGTCCACCTTGGCTTGCTGTCGATTGGGTCTGAGGTGTCGCTAATGGCTTTGATGGCATACCCAGTATGAATTTATTTGACCTTGTTCAGCTCTATTCGAATTAGCATTAGTTTGGGTTAGGATAATGATCTTATCTACTACTCATGGGGTTGGACAAAGTCTTAGAGTGTTTCCACAAATTTAGCACACTTAGTAGAATTCAACTTGATCCTATTTTAGTTCTATTTGAACTCGTTCGAGTCAGACTTGACCTATACTTTGGTTCATATTTGAGTTCGGTTAAGTTTGATCCGGTCTTGGATTGAGTTTGACTTGATTTAAAATTCAAAGTTGGTTTCAATTTAAGTCTAATTTAGTTTAATTTTCAGAACTTGACATAGATTTAGGTTTAATTTGATTCAATCTAATATTCAAAACTTGATTTGGATCAAGTTTGATTCTATTCAATTTGATGTTTAGAATTTAATTTGGGTCAAGTTTGACTTTACTCAATTCAACATTCAAAACTTAACTTTGATTTGAGTCTAATTTGAAATTCAATTTGAGTTACTTTAATTTTATCAATTTGTGTTAATCTATTTGGTTTGAGGGTCCTCAGACTGTCATAATGATATTATGTTGAGTCTGCAAGCTAGCTGGTTATTGAAGGAGACTGTAGATTAGTTCTAAACTATTTTGACTTTTAGGTGAGAACGCAAGATGACCTTAAGTCGATTAATTATCAGGCAAGACCACAAGCTAGTACTAAATTATTTTGACTTTCAAATAAAGCTATAGGTTGACCCTAAGTCGATTAGTTATCGAGAAAGACCATAAGCTGATCCTAAACTATTTTGACTTTCAAGTGAGACCACAGGCTAATTCTAAATCGTTTGGTTATTGGGACAGACCACAAGTTAATCCTAAATTATTTTGACTTTCAGGTGAGATCATAAATGATCTTAAATTGATTGGTTGTTGGATGAGACTACAGGCTAGCCCTAAATTATTTTGACTTTTAAGCGAGACTGTAAGCTAGCCCTAAGTCGATCGGTTGTTGGGCGAAAATGCAGGTTAACCCTAAATTATCTTGACTTTTGGGTGAGACCGTAGGTTAATCCTAAGTCAATTGGTTATTAGACAACACCTCAGGCTAACCCTAAACTATTTTGCTTAAATGATCTATTATTCTTTTTTTATTTTGTTCTTGTTCTTGTTCTTGTTCTTGCTCTCGCTTTCGTTCTCATTGTCAATACAAGATGTTCTTATCATTGATTCTTCTTCGATATGATGCGATGGTGATGAACAAAGTCACAGGTGGCCATAATGGTAATGGAGATTCGTTGACATTTAAACCATGGGTGGTGGTAGTATTGGTGAAAATTCACTATCATACAAAGAACCGTGGGTAATTGTGGTGTTGGTGAAGATTTGCTAATGCAAAGCTACAGATAGCTGCGGTGTTGATGAATAAAAGAGGGGCCTCTAATGGAGTCTAGATGCCTTATTCTTTTAGGTTTGGTTGTTCAAACTTGGGTTACTAAGAACGTGTGACGGTTAATGGAGAATGAGGTCGGAGATGACTATAAGTCTTAAGGAAAAGAAGGCAGCAGCAATAATAAACATAAGAAAACAAAGACCTCGCATAGAACAAAGAGAAGAGAGGATAATGAAAGAAAAGACGAAGAAAGAGAGAAAATCTTACATCTTTCGATCCCTTATTGATGCCTTCTTGCTTTCCTCCAAGATGATGAGATCTTTTCCAAAATTTTTTCTTCAATTTGTGCAAGATTTGCCCAAGGATCATCTATAAATTCTTATGAAATTTGTGTACCTTAGTCCCATTTTATAGGGCTTTGAGAAGATCTTCAAATTTAGTTCTTGAGATTTGATTGAGAGATTTGATAAATATATTTTTATCTTAAATCTCATATTTGAATATCAGATTAATATATTCTGAAATTTCACCTTTCTTATTTGAAAATTCCATCAATCTTGATGGATTTAATAAGATATATTTCCATTTCTGCATATTACTTCTAATCTGTGAGGTTCAAATGCCCGAACTACTGGCGTTTGGTCACTCGAATATGGGTCAAATTTAAAGAAAAGTTTGTGAGATTTGGGTGCTCGAACGTCTAGGTTCGGTCATCCGAACATAGGTCGATCTAGGCTCAATTATTCCAATTATTTTCTATATTAAATTGGACCCTACTTGTCCAAATTGGAGATTTGATGGGCATTTTCTTGATATAGGATTCATATTTAGATCCCAGATTGATATATTTCAATATTACAATTTTTCTTATTTCAAAAAAATCTATTGATTTTTGATGGATTAAAAGAATTTGTTTATGAATTTAATGTTTAGTCATCTGAACATGGGCCAACTGGGTCTGATTTTTTAGTCATTTTTTGTTCCGAATTGGATCTTGTTCGAATTGGGTTCAAAGTCTAACCCTAATTTTTGTCAAACTAAAGTTAGAGCTCGATTACAAAATTGACTAAACTAGTTGTAATCACAATAAATATTTAAAAGTTGATCACTTTGTAGGATACTTTTTGATTCTAATATTCGAATATGGTGATAAAGTCAATAATAACAATATAATTCTTGAAGTATTACATTAGGTAATCAAGAGAATAGAGCTGAATATGACTATATTCAAAAGCATCCGTTTCTTTTGTTTTTCAAAGTTTATAATGTAAAGTATTTTACTTGAATATATTTATTAAACATGCAAATAATTTTGAAAACAAACAAGGCCTTCACACAATAATCAATTGTGGCTTACACTCTAGTTATGTCTAATATTTTAGAATAGCACATATTTATTGATATTAAATAATGCCAAAATTTTACAATTATTTTTTGATGAATTACAACTAAATAGTGGAGTATTCATGGTCAATATGCAACATCTCATCTTGCAAAATTAGCAATTAGAATTCTAAGTTAGTATATTTTAAATTCATAATGCAAGAGGAATTAGACAATTTTTGGATTGATCCACATGGATATAAGGAATAGAATTAAGATGGAGAAATTAGAAAAACTTGTCTATTGTCATTATAATATACATTTAAGAGTTCAAAACTTACACAAGAGAATATCACTAAAGAATGATATAATTAAATTATCTATCATATTTGAAGATGAAGATCCTCTAACATAGTGAATCTGAGGAAGAAAAAAACTTGTCTTGAATAGTCTTCAAACACAAGAAGTTATTCATTATATAAAGAGAAAGCTGAAAGAACATGCAATGTTGCTAATAGCAATGATAATAGTAGTTGTAGTACAGTTGGTAGGGGCCACTTTACTATAACTGAAATATAAGGGCTCACCTTCATATTTTTTTCAAGCCATGGAGGAAATAAGTTTTTTAACTCTAATTTACATGGTCATTATGAACCACAATATCAATATACTCTATATGCTAAACAAGATAGCAATCAAGACTAGCAGATAATATGGGCTATAGATACTATGACTAATATTCTTCTCGAAATAACATGTGATTCTAATGTGTTGTTGATACTTCCTATGATATGACATTTTCATGATTGTGTTAAATTAATATGTTTGGTATTATTTATATAGCCAATGTACCTATGATATTAATGTAATTATATGAAATCCAAATTTAATGTGTCTTTTGTACTTTCACAATTTTCGATCTTCATTGCAACATTTTATTATAGTATTTTTCTTTCAATATTTATTATCATCTACTTTATGATCAAGTAATCAACATATATTAATTAGTTTTGTTTGAAATATCATATTAAAATTTTCCTTCAAAATAAGTATCACTGAATCTTGATAATTATATCACAATTCTATACCAAGTTATACTTGATGTAAGAGGAATAATTATGTTCATTCTTTACTAGAAATTTTTATTTTATCATAGAAAGATTCTAGCTCCTACTTATGATATGCTTGGATAAATTTTAATTAAGCATACATTAAAAAATGATGAAGAATAAATTATTAAATTTATCGTGTCTATGAAAAAAAGTCTACTTAATACAAAAAGTCATGGCCTTGCCATAATTACTCTTGAGCACTTTGCACAATATGATATTTATTTTTCATAACTTATTGGATCATTCTTACTATGTGTTATAAATCAATAAGATTATCAATTTCATTTTGAAGTTTCAATGTCCGGTTATACTTTGTAATCGCCACCATGAGATTACTCAAAATTGGTTGTCCTTGCTCATTAGGCTACAAGCACTTGTCTTGACATCTATTTATTGAATTTGTAATTCCATACCTATATATTCCAAACTCAATTAATGATAATGATTAATGAATGCATTATATTATAATTAGTAGATTGTGTATGTTTAAACTAATTTTTAATAATAAGTTGAATTTGCTCATGTTATTTTGTTAGTTATTAAACTTCTTCATATTATTGTTTTTATTTACTTTCTATTTTTAATAATAATATGAAGAAATTAACTTCATAGATATTAAACTTAGCTTAAATTAATTAAAAAATTATGATAAATTTTTTTAAGTTTTCTAATTTTTTTCAGATTTTTTATAAATTTTATAATATTTTTAAACCTAAAATATAGTTAAACTATAATTAAGCCATACTCAAAGAAAAATAAGTTTTCTATGTTTGAATTAGATTTATATAATAAACTCAATTTGTTTATGTTATCTATATTTTTGTTAGTTATTAAACTTCTATAAATTATTTTTTGTTTACGAACTAATTTTTTATATAATAATACGGAGAAATATGTAAGTAATTAAATATCAGAATTAATTTAAATTAATTAAACTATTATTTAATATTAGGTAAAAATTATCATTAATTTTTAAAGTATTTTTAAAATTTTATAAATTTCGTAACATTTCTAACCTAAAGTCGAAATATAGTCAAATCATCATAAAAAAATATTTTGATCAAAACGGTATAAATAATTATGACATATCAATTTTGATGGGTATCAAAATTAATTCTAAAACCAAAATTTAATACCTCAAGCTAAACACATGAAAATTTTTCAAATTTTAGAAAATTTAATTTTTCAGGACACCAATTTTTAGTGAGATAAACATGTTCTCAATTATAATTTGAATTTTCCCAAATGTTCTCTTAATTTTGTAATTAGAATTTTTAAGACCTACTTTAATAAATAAAAGATTTTCATGTCCGTAATCACAAATTTCTCTATTGGTTTTATTAAATTTAGGACAAACAGGATTAATAGACTGATAGTTTTCATTTACATTTACATCCCTAATTATTGTAGGCCATGGGTTATTTTTAGGAGTATTAATTTGTCTCATAGTTCATAAGCAACTCTAGAAAACAAGGTCCAACTCGAGCTCAAATACTTAGTTTGTTTTGTAAACAAGTCAAGAGCTTTTCTCAATACACAAAAAAATGTATTTTTTAAAATATATTATATGATATATAACATATTATATATATTCAAGTATTTTTAATTGTAATGTTGTAGTTGATGTTATTTTGTATATTTAAATATTATCTTGTTAATTCATTATTTTAATATAAAAATTTTAAAAATTATTTTAATATGAATTAGTTGAAAAAAAATTTTAAATTTAAATTTGAGTTGTTTGAGCTCACGAGATTAGCTCAACCAATCTCAACTCGACTCGAGTAATGATTCTGAGATCGAGTCAAACTCAAGCTAAGATTAGCTTGATTTAACTTATCTTGTTTATATCTTAAGCCACTGTTTGGTTCGGATTCAGAATCAGGATCAAGATCAAGACTACTGAATTATTTTTATAAACTAATATCTTTTTATCAAAATTAATTCAAAATGAACTCTACAATAATTTAAAATTCAAAAAACTATTTAATTTTTTCTAATAATTTAATTTAATGACCGTATAAAATAAGTAGTATTATTTTATAAGAAAAGAAAAATAATTCTGAAAAAACTAATCCTAATTCTGATCTCAAATCAACGGTGACTAATGTATTTAATCAAAGCTTCTATAATCCGAATTGACCCGGTCCGTATTGAGGTCTGCCCAAGCTCAATTGATTAACACCTCTAAATTCAACCGAATCCTTGGTGCCTTGATTTAAAATGATCTCAACTTAACATAACTAAATTTTAGTATGAATAGACTTTTAATTATATAAGTTAATCATAGTAAATAATAAATGTTTAGAGTTAATATAAAAATAATACGACTATTATTATATATATTAATATTATTTTTAAAATTAGTCATACAAATTGATTAAATTAGTGAGCAAGTGTTTTATTGCAAAACACTAGTTATCCTATAAATAATTCATCTCAAACCGAACGTACCCTAATTTGTTGTGGAGCGGCGCCTCCGTTCCTTGGGC
Source organism: Trichopus zeylanicus subsp. travancoricus (assembly GCA_005019695.1). Classification (NCBI taxonomy): domain Eukaryota; kingdom Viridiplantae; phylum Streptophyta; class Magnoliopsida; order Dioscoreales; family Dioscoreaceae; genus Trichopus; species Trichopus zeylanicus. The sequence continues at coordinate 2,107,258 of RXID01014237.1, forward strand.
CTCGTCGGGCGACACCAGCATGACTACTGTCATCTCCTCTTCCACCCTCTCCTTCCGAAGCCCTAACCTTAATTTCCATCCCCTATCCAAACCCTCCTGCCCCCACCGTCTCCTTCTCCCTCTCCGTCCCAAACCCCCCTACCCCCGCCTCGTCGCCGCCGCCTCAGTCCCGCCGCCGTCTGCCGGCAACCCCCTCTCCAACTATGTCACATCCCTCTCCTCCATCGTCTCCCATGTCGTCGCTCCCCTCGGCGATGTCCCGTTCCGCTCCGCCGGCTCCAACCTGCTCGCCGCCCTCGCGAACCGGCGGGAAGAGTTCCTCGTGCCACTGACCGCCGTGGCGGCCGGGATGGCAAAGTGGCTGGAGCTATACAGCGGGGTCTTGATGGTCAGGGTACTTTTGAGCTGGTTCCCAAATATTCCTTGGAATCGCCAGCCCTTCTCCGCTCTCCGTGATCTCTGCGATCCGTATTTGAATCTGTTCAGGAGGATTACTCCTCAAGTTTTCGGCAAACTCGATCTCAGCCCGATCCTTGCTTTTGCGGTGCTGGGGATGGTCACGTCGTTGCTGAGTACCTCACGCGGTGTAGGAGTGTATTGATTGTTGAATGCAGAGCCCAAAGAATGTTCGTTTTTTTTTCCGGTGATGTTCGATGTTTTAGTATCTTATTGATTTTTTGAGTTGATTGGAATACATGCTTTGCAATATAGAACGACATGTTATTTCAACGATAGAAAGTGCAAGGAATTACTTGGTTATTAGATCTTCTGTCTGTTATGTTCCTTACGTAAATTGCATTGACAGATTTTCTGGGAATATTAGTGTTGTCTTCTTAAAGTTGTGAACTTGATTTAGTAGGTTGAACATTATGGAAGGCCTCCGGGCATGATTTGTATTCTGTGATTGGCTGTCTTTTTGTGTTATGGACACTCTTTCTCATGATTAAGTTGAATATATTCATGTTTAACATTTACTTAGCTATGTTTAACTAGTCTATGATGATTTGGTTTTGGTTTTCTAAACTGCTTGCTTAGGTAACTGGATTGACTTTGTTGACCTATATTGGGCTTTAGAGGTACCAACAAAGAATCAAAGTGGCTTATCATTTTCTCACGTTGAAGGTGGGGTTTTGGGCCTTTGCTATTCTTCCCATAATGTGTGTCATCAATTACTGCTACAACTAAACTAATTAAGAAAAACTAGAGATGTTTTTGACTTTTTTTTTATGGGGCCTCTGTGTGCGTGGATTTCTTTGTTTTGAATATAGCGATCTTTTGTTGTTAAAGAGGTGGCAATGTATTGTGAAGTCAGGAGAAAGAATGTGTAGGTGGAAGCAATCTATCTAAGTTGGGCACTGATGAACTCCAAGTGGACAACTCTGGTCATCTTCTTTATATGGAAAAATCATGCAACATTGTTTCTTTTGGAAGCACGATGGCAGCTTGCATTACTCTTATTTTGTTCCACTCTACGAGTTCCCTCTGGCTCTTTTCTTTTGCTGACCTAACTTTTGTCATTCTGGGACCAATTTCTTCATTGAAAATTCTCTTTTAATTCAACATTTAATGTGTCTTAATCAATATTCATCAAAGTAGGGCTGAAAATGGGTTTTATACTGTTCAACTGGATTGGAATCCATGTTCTAATGGATACCAACACAGGTAGGGTTGTTCCATCTGGCATGGGGATAAGGATACAGACATGGATATATATACATTCCATCTGACATGGGAATCTCAGAATAAATAATTTACAGGTAGTTCAAAACTCAGATCTGATTTGTATTCATATCTGAATAGATCAAATTTGGTTATGAATTTTAGATATTATTTCTATCTGCATTTGAATTCGTATTTGTGCAGCTAAAATGGATACACATATGGTTGGCAATATCTGAACCGTATACAATCCATTTTCAGCCATACATTTTCATCTGTCACCGCATGTCCGTTTCCTCCTATGACTTACCAGCTAAACTCTTGTTTTTGTTATATTTTAATCTTTTCATATGGTATGGTATTCCAAATATTAGCTTGGCAATTTTGTTGCATTTTTTATTTTTATTTTGCCTTTTGTCTTCCTCACATTGATGATCAAATTTTCAATAACTCTGACTGACCATGGTGACTTACCATCATTAGAGTCCAAGTATCTGCTTCATCATTCTGTCCCTTAACCGAAAGGAGCGTATGATTTCTTGTATTATCTTAATTCTCTGTGTTGCACATCCATGTATTTTTATGTTCCTGATAGTCATCTTTTTATTTTCTTTTTACCTGTCTCAATTTCTTTGCCTACTGTAAGGGTGCAATTCCATATGCTCTTTAATAAGGCCAAAGTTGAAGGAATAATTGAAAGCAATAATCACTGCGAATATATACTCTTAGCTAATTGTGAGACGTCACTTTTTGGATTACACACCATATTATTTTACAAAAATTTAGATTTTCTTATTTACTTTACGCAAGCAATACTTTAGCTATTCTGAACCATTCCTTAATCTGATTCTATGCTTTATTTGTGGTCTTATGTTAAATTTTAATTGGTTAGGTCAGCCAAATGCTAGATCTTATTATTGGATTTTTACGAGTTAAGTAATTATGTTTTAAGATTGAGAAGAATAATTGTGAAGCGTGTTGAGTTCACTTGAAGGAAAATAACTTGTAATCTTTTTAATTTATATTCCATGAGTACTCAGCTAGTAAACAACTTTATGTGAATTTTCATCGTGAACATTGTTATCTGGTACCCATTTTTCAGTTTGGTTCATTCGACCACACAACAAAGACAATTAACTGTGATCCAACAAATGATCATTAGTTATCGTTCACCACTCATCCCTGTGAGTTGTCTATCTTTTACCTCCTTATCATATTATTTCTTGTTGCTTTTAGTGTTTTAATTTAAACTATCTTAAAAGGACGGTCTAATTTTATCTTAGAATTGAGCTACTTCTATCTTAGCACAAATAATTTTGTTTATTGTCTTTTCTGATATGTCCACTTATCAATGTAAGAATTCTCATCCCCGTGATGCTCCGTTATGGCTATGTTATTTCTTATATAGCCCACTATTTTGTACTCCAATTTGCATTCAAATGGAATGATGATTGTGGACATATTTGATGGTTTGAAAACTATGTCGACCTTATCCTGATTATGTTTTTATTTTGTATACTTGTTATATGGAATTTGTCAGCATAAATGAATTTAGTCGATAAACACCATCCTAATCAGAGGCTTATAGTTAGAAATAACAATCATAGAAAATTATTCAATAGAAAACTAAAAGGAGCTTTTGTTGCTTTCTAAGGGTGGAGGATGGATCAAAGAAGAAAACTGTGAAAGTTTCTCTTTATAATTCTGTCAATCATTTTTAGGATGATTCCAACATCAAGTAAATGGATTAGGGAAGGGCAAATGGGTACTCCTCTTTCTGGATGTTGAAATAGAGAAGTTCACAAACAATTAGAAAGCAGAGCAGCAGTAGGAAATCAGTTTGACCCATCAGCATTTATATTTGGTATCTTACCTTCTTTTTTCCAAGTAAATGGGATTGCTAATGACAAATTTGTCTAAATATTCTTTGTAGAACTCTAGTTTATAGGTTAGGAATAAAGGCATGCAAGGGAAGTTCTTGAGGAGCCCAAAACTAATTTAAAACAAATGGAGATGTATCTATATTGCCCAATGTACCACTTATTGGCCATTGAGAGATGCTTCTCTCTAGTGCTGCTTAGGGTATCTATAATCTAACATTGAAGGCACATTTGAAATTACAAAAAGAGGGTGAATAGCTGATGCAATGGTCTCTCTATAGCCCTTCCTTGAATCAGAATGTCGGTCATGTAAGTTTGCATTTGTACCACACATGCCATGGAACCTTTCATCCTGTTGACGTGGTATCCTTTATAATTGCTTATTGAGTGACCAGCTATGACAGAATTTCATTTTACAGAAGTAATCTTGTTATAGAAAGTTCATAAAACCAACAATTTTTGAAGTTTAACTGTTTAAATTTTAAGCGTTTTGATGTGCAAATAATGTATACCTGCAGTTTAGCATCTACAAATATGAGATGGAAAAGCCAAGTGACACCAATGGCTAATCTTTTCCACCTAGAGGTTTTTGTCATTTGTATTGCCTATCTCGGTTTCTTGTTGGACTGCCCATTTTTATGAATCCAAATTATTGCGTTAATGTATCTTACTGGTCATACAAGGGAGGAATTATACATTAGAGAGATCCACATGTGCGATAGTGGGACAAAAATGTGATCTTCTAAAACATGCGGGATGCCTAAAACAATGCTTTAGACTGTTGATATTTTTTGTTTAATTTTCTGGTAGTGAAACCTGAAGTTGAATTTGATCTATTCTTCTATTTATCATTATTGCTACCTATTTCTTGGTGTAATATCCTGTTCTATTAACTAAAAATCATGGTACATTTTTGGTTGATTGGAGCATGCCTATGATTAATTTATGAGTAGAAAACTCATAACAATCTTATGTATTCAATTTATTGAAGACTACAGAGGACATATATGTTGTGGGGGGGACTTACGAATGAGGTTGATGTGGCAGTGTTAGGACTTCGAAGAAATAATTGGTCAAATAAATACTTGTCACTTTGGATTACAGATCTAGGAAAGTTTCATGAAGACAAGTTGTTACTTGGTGAAATGGCATAAACAGCTTCATGTGTTCAACTGCAAGGGCCACAGAAAATTTAAAGCTCTTCTGATATGCTCTTTTGTTGTATCTGATGACAAGTTGAAACTGATTATGGGCTTCGAGTTAAAATCATGGCAGGTATTGCTTTGCTTGTTACAACGTATGGCTGTCAATTGCTTTTCTGAAGTTACTTTAGGCCGGCTGGCCTTATCTAGTATTTTAAAATGCTTGGAACTAAATGGTTTTTTTAAGAACACCTAGCATAGAGCATATGGTTGCATACATATTTCATTAATTGTCAATTGAAGGGAGTTCTGCCCAATCAAAACCAATCAAGAGGTTCTTGATGCTGATATAAGGCTTGAAATGAGTCCAATTTAATCGGACTTATCTTTTTGTTGTAATTTGCAGTAGAATAGTCATGAATTATTTTATTTTTAAACAATAAAAACAACGAAAAATAATATAAGATAAAAATAAAATAAAAAAATATAACGATATACGTGATTCATTTAAAATCGAGTAATGTTCACGAAGAAGTAAAAGATTCACTATTAATAAATTTTATAAGAGTTTACAAAAATAATCTACTCTTTTTTATATAACTAAATTTTTTAGCAAGTATTGGTGATGTCTCTACCTTCGGAGATAATTTTTAAAAGAGTATTATGAGGAATCACCATAAGAGATTACCGAGCAGCATGAGAAAGATTTACACACGAGTGTCAATATTCTTTTTATTTCTTTTTTTTTATTCACTCTATTTCTCTTTCTCTATTTATCTCTAGTTCAACCTTAGCACCACTCCTAAATACTATATATTACTAGAGCATTTATAAGTATTTATTGAATATAAGTTTTACTCTAATTATAACTCATAATATTACATAATAGATATTCAAGATTAGATATAAATTCAAATCCAACTTTGAATTTCTACTTTAACTAAAACTTTAATCCGAGTTCTAGACATTTAGATTTAACAATATCCACGTTTGTTTAAACTCAAGCATGCTACCATCACAAAGCTCCAACTATTATCTCTCATCTAGTCTCTCCCTCCTAAGTCACTAGTTTTTTATGCCTAAAGCCTTGTACTTCTGAATGCTTTTCAGATGACATGTGTTTGCCATTATGACAAAAATAACTCAGGAAGAATGTCTATCTCCTGCCAAATCAATCTAATATCATGTTTTCTTTTTATTGTTATAGCCATCAGAATTCTACCTACAATAGTATTCCATACCAAATGGTAAATATTCTCGCACTTCTCTCTTTTTGTCAGAATCCTAATGCCACATGTCACATTTATAACTTCATTTCTTACTGAATAACTATAGCATTCTGAGTCAAATGTACCGAATGAAATTATATTTTTTTGTATCTTAGGGACATACCTCACTCTAATAAGAGTGTAAACTACTCTATCAAGTATCTAAATTTTGACTGTTCTTACATCGGTGATATCACAAAGTCGAATTATCACCCAACTGAATAACATCTTTCTTCTTATTATCATCATAAGAAGTAAACCAATCGTTTCTAGAGCAAATATAGTAAAAACTACCAGAATCTAAAATTCACTCACTAAAGTGTCAATTTCGATGGATATCGCAAGAATATCTCCATCTACACTATTTTTAAAAGTATTATCTAACACTGTTATCGTCAAATTAGAAGATCATCTTTTTAAGCTCTAGACATTATGGTGTAATGTGATCATACTTCTTATACAAATAATATTGTACCTTCTCCTTTGATTTTGATTTGGACATTCCTTGTCTTTCCTATGTTCTCTTAATCTTACTCTTTCGTAAGCCACCAATCCTTTATCAACATCAATACTGGAGTTTTTTTTTCCGTAAAAAGGAGACTGGCTGCCACCTCTTCTATCTTGAGAGTTTTTTTACTATAGAATTGTGATCACAATATGATCATACAAACTAGAAAGAAATATTAGGAGAATCAGTGTCTTATTATCATTTTTAAATTTCACATTAACTTTCAATAAATAATTGATAAGTTTATTGAAGATTTTCATGTGATGCAACACAGTTGTATCTTCACTCATCACAATCTGTACAACTATTATTTCAAGGAGAACTTATTCGTGAGACTTTTCAACATATACAACTTCTCGAGTTTTATCTAGACATTCATCATCATTTTTTCATTGATAGGCTATTTTTTCATTATTTTATCTAGACATCCATCATCATTCAAATTTAAAATAATAAAATTCAATATCTTCTGATGTATGTCTTTCTAGTCTTCATTGCTCATTTTGACATGTTTTTGTTCTTTACTTTCTAATGTCTTCTACAGACATTGATAAATAAAAATAGTCTTTATCTTTTTCTATCACAAGGTAAAATTTATCTTGCCGTCAAATCTTTCCATCTCAAATAAAAACTTTGTTATTTTAGTTATTTAGTTTTAGACTCTAATATTAATTATTGTGATTTATAGTAGAAAGTTTACATATTATCTTATTCTCAAATAACACAAAAAATAAAAAATAATATAAGATAAAAATAATAATAATAAGAAACATAATAATATATATAATTTATTAAAAATTAGGTTATATTTACAAGAGGAGTGAAATGTCCACTGCCTGCGAGTTTTAAAAAAATTTACAAAAAAGAGTTACCAATACGTCAAGCTTCTCCTCGTGAATTGGGGTCAAATATCAATTGAGATCCTCAATGAGGATCATCAACTAGGGCATCGTCTGAAGGAGCAGAGCCCTAAGCTTTGCTGTGCCAACTATCCTCAACAAATCAAAATCGCACATGTTGCAGCACAAGAATCTTGCCATGACGGCGACGAAGCAGGATTTTACGGTGCCCGGCGCGCTGTCGAGGAGGTAGCTCCCGCGTTGATGTGGCCAAGGCGGTGATAGTACGGTCGGACCTTGATAAACACCATCAAATCGAACCCCTAGACCTGCCAGTCAACTGTTAAGAATCCTCCTGTTTCAATAAAGACGAGGGGCAATTTTGTACTTTCAAATCTCAGGTTGAATTTTAATCCATGGTTCAAAATTGTAATACACGGTAAAAATTTATTTCTACTAACTGCTAAAAATCAAAGAGTTATATCTAATTTTTTAAATTAAGAAGAATTATATAAAATTTCACTAGTTTACAAAAAATTATATATAATTTATAAAAAAATAGAGGCAAATTTCAAATGGAGGGAAAAAATTTATCTTGAATTTTATTTATTTTTAGAAAAATCAGGCCGTTTGGTTGCTACATTACCGATGATGTGTGTTCAGGTGGCATAAATAGTATTAGAATTTTGTATTATGTGATTCTCGAGATATTAATTTTTTTAATTAAATTTAGCAAATAATAATATTTTTGGCTCTAATTTTGTAAATCCCACCTCCCCCTCCCAACCCCCCAAAATTAGTAATCCAAAAAATTTAAAGCAAAAGAAATTTGTGTACTTACAAATATAATTTTCATTAGATTGATAAATTATTTATTATTATAATTTTTTAAATACGAAAAAATTATTAGTCAATATATTATTATATATTATTAGTTAGAGATAGTTTTGTTTAGTAATACAACATACTAAATTCATGTTTTTATTATTAAAAAATTCTTTTAGTCCTTTGAATTTTATAAAAATTTCAATTAACTCCTACTCATATTTTTTCTTCTGTTTCAACGCCTATGAATATTATGATGTGTCCTACCAATATTATATGTTAATATTTTTTTAGAATTTTAAGTAAAAAATCACTTGTCTTGTTATAAATTTATGAAAAATTATCTATTTTATCACTATTAGGAAAAAATCACTTACCTTATACTAAAAATTTAAAATAATTATCTTAATTAAAATATTCAAAAAAATTTCTATTTTTAATTCAATTTTACTAATTAAAATTAATATAAAATTTTAAATTATTCTCATTTAGTTTTAGTTTAAATAACTATTAAATTAATAAAAAAATTAATTTATTTCATTTTAGTTTTATGAAAAATCTATTGTCGAATTTTATGAAACTAAAAATTTAAAATCTAATTTTGTTAGACTCATTGTCTAATAATTGTGAGCCTATTATTTGAAATAAAATCGAATGAAAATAATTTGATCTTTTATTTTAATTTAATTAATACAATTAAAATAAAATAAAATATTTTTAAAATATTTTAATTGAGATAGTTTTTTAGAAATTTATAATATAAGATGAGTAATTTTTTGCTAATAATAATAAGATAAGTGATTTTTTTTTGTAGATTTGCATTAAGGCATGTGTTTTTTTTTTGTTAAAAACTCTTTTTTAAAAAATATTTCAAAACACTTTTTTGCATTAGAATGTGATTTTGATTTAGGAAAAAGGCAACTGTTCTTTTTTTTCTCACTTTATCATTCCACTTGGCTCCATCCTCAACCTAAACTATACTCTTCACTAAATTTTTGTGACACCTATTCAAAGAGAATCTTTAAAAGAGCATTATAAGGAGCCACCATAAGAAACCACTTAGAAGTACAAAAAAAACTTACACATAAAAGCCAACACTTTTTCTCTTTATTTTTCTTTTCATTCTCTCTATTCCTCTCTCGTTCTCTATTTTTTTCTTGTTCAATCTCTGCACCATACCTAAATCTTATATTTTTGCTAAAATATTTATAAGTCCTTATTGAGTATGTATTCTACTGTAATTATAATTCTAAATATTACGAATAGATATTCAAAATCAAATATAGATCTAAATCTAACTTTAAATTTCTACTTTAACTCAAACTCTAATCCGAGTTTGAGATATCCAAACTCAATATCTCTTATTGGTTGTTGGTTGAGGATGGATTTTAATTGTAGATGGAGAGAGAAAATGCAGCTGCCTATTAGGTATGGAATTATGGTTATCTTGAGAGCTTGTGTGGATTGCACAAAGGGTCATTGTGGAGTCGCATCATTTGTTGTTGCAATAGCAAAATCCTAGATGGTGAGGCCTTCATTTCCTACTAGAAAAGAAAGGGTTTATATGGCTCTAGGATGAAAAGCTTGAATAGTAGGAAGTATGATGAACATTATTCAGGAAAGAAATTAAGCTATTAATAGTAAGTAAAGATAACTTCAATTTTAAAGAGGGAGTTTTGACCTAGCTCAGCTTATCATTTAATAGATAAAATCACTTACCTTTCAAATAACAATGCATTATTTACTTGTTGCGAAAAAAAATCACCTATTCCTGGTTTAATATTAGTTGGAAAAGAAACAATTAGTTGCCAAAAAAAAAAATAAAACAAAATTTCTTATTTTTTATTTGGCATGTGTTTGAGTTGATTTTGTTATCCAACTCTGATGTCGAGTTTGACAAGAATTAAGATTGGACCTTGAGCCTAATTTGTGGAGAATGGGGTCCAATTTGAAGTGAAAAAGGCTAAGAAAATCCAGCCCAGGTTGACATGCGCTTGGGCAATCAAACCCCAGAGGTTCGAGCACTGAACCTCACAAACCAGATGTAATCTACAAAAATAAAAGTAGAATTTCTCTGAATATATCAAAATTGATGAAATTTTCAAATAAAAAATGTGTAATCTTGGAATATATCAATTACGGATTCAAATATGAGGTTTATAGTAAGAATATATCTATCAAATCTCAAAATTAAATCAATAAAAATTTAAATTAAATATTCTCTCAATCCTATAAAGAGAGGGCTAGAGCACATGAATTAAAGGAATAACAATAGTTGATACTTGGGCAAAATTTTGCATAAATTGAAGAAGGAGATCTCATAATCAAGGAGGAGGTCGAGAGAGCATCATCAAGGAGTGAAAAAAAAAGATGTAAGTCCTCATCTCATCTCCATCCTTTTGTTCCTTTACTTCTCTTGTTCCTCCTTCTCTTTTAAGGTATCAGTATCCCCGTGTTTCTGTTGCAGTCCCCTCTCCCTTCCCCAACACTTTCAAGCTCATGGCCACCCGTAGCCTCATTCTTATTAAACCGTTGTTCACTCATCTACAAATTACATAATTGTCCAAGTTTTGACAATCAAACCTAAGAGATCAGCTACTTGAACCACACCACAGATGCCCAACAACATCACGGTCACTCACGACCTTGCTTCACGGGCCACTTACTTTCCCATGTTTGGATGACCAAACTAAGAAAGATCAAATACCTGAAACTTCATAACAGACATCTCTTTCCCCTATCAACACTGTGACCACCCATAATCTCGTGCATAGGTGAATCACCATCACTACTGCAGCCACTCACGGCCCTATTCTCTTGAACGTGAACAAGAGCCAAGAGAACTAAAATAACTAAAACTTATATTTTTTTTGAATTTAGCAAGCCTCTGGGCTCGTAGAACCAAATTAGCCTTAGGCTTATTGGGCTTATAGAATTAAGCCAACCTTCAGGCTCACAACCAAACTAGCCTTCGAGCTTGCATAATCAAGCCAACCATTAGGTGTGCAAAACTAAGCCAGTCTTCAGGCTTGCAGAACTAGGCTAGCCTTTAGGCTTGTAGAATCAAGCCAACCTTCAAGCGTGCAAAACTAAGCCAGCCTTCAAGTTTGCAAAATCAAGTCAGCTTTTAGTCTCATAGAACTAAGCCAGTCTTTGGACTTACAGAAATAGGCTAGCTTTTGGACTTATAGAACCAAACTAGCTTTTAGGTTCACAAAACTAAGGCAGACTTCAAGCTCACAGAATTAAGCCAGCCTTTAGGCTCATAAAAGTAGGCCAACCTTCGAGCTCACAAAAATAGGCCAACCTTCAGACTCATAAAACCAGGCTAACTTTCAGATTCATAGAATCAAGCTAGCATTCGAGCTCGTAGAATTAAGCCAACCTTTGGACTCATAAAATCAATCTAGCCTTCAAGCTTGTAGAACTAAGCTAGTCTTCGGGCTCACAGATATAGGCTAGCCTTTGGGCTCATAGAACCAAGCCAATCTTTGGGCTGGCAAAACCAAGCTAGCCTTCGAACTAGTAGAATTAAGCCAACATTCAAGTTTACAAAATCAAGCTAGCCTTCAGGCTTGAGAATTGGACTAGCCTTTTGTCTCACAGAATCAAGCTAGCCTTCAGTTTGTTGAATCAAACTAGCTTTCGACTCACCAAACCAAGCCAGCCCTCGAGCTCACCAAATCTAACCAACTTTCGGGCTCATCAAATGTTCATTAGCCAGCTTTTAGATTCATAATCAATTAGATTGTAAGCCAACCCTCAAGCTCGCTAAATATGTATAATCCAGCCCTCAAGTTCGCAACCACTTGGACCATAGACAAGCCTTCGGGCCCATCATAATATCATCATGATAGCTTGAGGACTCTTAAATCAGCCAAGACAACACAAGATGGAAATAAAGTTCAAGTTGAATTCCAATTGAGTCAAACAACATTTGAACTAAATCAAAATAGACTTAAACCGAACTCTAATTAAGTCAAGCTATAACAAGTTTGAATTGAAGGTTGGTTGAGTCAAAAGCTGTTCAAACTAAGATTGAACCAAATTCAATCAGAGCAAGATGCATTTGAATCAGTCTAGGTTAAAGCGAATCTGAGCCAAACCCAACTAGGTCAAGCCAAGTTGAGTTAAATCAAATTTAAACTAAACTTAATCCAAGTGGAGCCGAATTCAAAGCCAAAACATAAGTCAAACCTGACAAAGACAAGTTTGAATAGAATTAAATCAAACTAAACTAAGTCTCACTATGTGAGCAAAATCTCTGATAGTACTCTAAGGCTATGCCCAAACCATGGGACAGTGAGTAATACTACCATCTTGACCTGAACGAGAACTAATTTGAATAGAACTAAACTAGGTCAAACTAAGTCCTGCTGAGTGTGCTACAAAAGCCTTTGGTATCACTCCAAGGCTATGCCCAACTCCACAAATAGCGAGTAGTACTCACTTCAAACTAAATAAGTTATTGCTTACACATTATTGGCTATACAAACATTTCAAAATCAATAAAATTATTGTTTATACCTCATTGGTTAGGGAAACCTTCAAAATCAATAAAATTATCACCTACACTTTATTTGGTATGAAAATACTTTAAAATTAAAGAAGTTATCACCTACGTCTCATTGGTTATGAAAATACTTCAAAGTATGAAGTTATCACCTATATTTTATTGGCTATGAAAACACTTGAAAGTAAAAAAGTTATGAACTACACTTTATTGGCTATGAAAACACTTCAAAATTAAAGAATTTATTATTTATTCCTTATTGGCTATTGAAACACTTTAAAATCAAATGAAGTTATTGTCTATAACTCATTAGCTATGAAAGCACTTCAAATTATGAAGTTATTACCTACGCTTCATTGGCTATGGAAATACCTTGAAATCAAAAAAATTATTTCCTATGTCTTATTGGTTGTGGAAACTCTTTAAAATCAACGAAGTTATCACTTATACTTTATTAGCTATGGAAATATTTCAAATTTTGAAATTATTGCCTACACCTCATTGGCCATAGAAATACTTTGAAATCAAAGAAGTTATCACTTATGTCTCATTGACTATGATAACACTCTAAATAAGTTATTACCTACACCTTATTAGCTATGAAAATACTTTAAAATTAAAGAATTTATCGTCTACACCTCATTGGCTATGGAAATATCTCAAAATCAAATGAAATTATTACCTATACCTCATTAGTTATAAAAATACTTCAAATTATAAAGTTATTATTTATGCCTCATTGGCTATGGAAATATTTCAAATCAACGAAATTATTGCCAATACTTCATTGACTATGAAAACACCTCAAAATCAATGAAGTTACAGCCTATGACTTATTAGCTATGAAAATACTTCAAAATTAATGAAATTATCATCAACACCTTATTGGTTTTGGAAATATTTCAAACTACGAAGCTATCACTAGCACCTCATTGGCTATATAAATACTTCAACATCAAAGAAATTATCGCATACACCTCATTGGTTATGGCAATACTTCAAAATCAAATAAATTTATTACTTACACCTCATTGGGTATAGAAACACTTTAAACTATGAAGTTATTGACTATGTCTCATTGGGTATAGAAATACTTTAAACTATGAAGTTATCGCCTATGACTTACTGGCTGGGAAACACTTTAAAATTAAAGAAGTTATTGCCTACACCTCACTAGCTTTGGAAATACTTCAAAATCAAAGAATTTATCACCTAAGTTATCACCTACACCTTATCTACTATAAAAATACTTTACAACCAAATGAATTTATTACAGACACCCTATTAGCTATGAAAATACTTTAAATCAATAAAGTTTGTGCCTATGCCTTATTGGCTATAGAAATACTTCAAACTCACGAAGTTATTGCCAACACCTTATTAGTTAATAGAAACACACCAACCTAACAAAGTTATCTCTAATACCTTTTTGGTTAACAAAAATACTTTCGACTTATGAAATTATTGCTAATACCTTATTGGCTAATAAAAATACTCTAATCTAAATAAAATTCTCTCCAACACCTTATTGGCTAATAAAAATACTATAAAATTAATGGAGTTATCACTAATGCCTTATTAAATAATAAAAAACTCCAACCCAAATGAAATTATCTTTGTGGAATCGATTTTGGTAGCCCAGAATAGCAAAGACCCTTAGAAGTGATCTCGACACACAAATCAAAGTGTGTTTTAATTTGAATGTGCTATCAAGTGTTGTAAGAATATTAACTTTCAACAAGCATAAATCCCTATTGTTAATTATTCTGTCAATTGTCAAAAATCTCCTAAAGTAAAAAACCTAGCTAATAAAATAAAAACACAAAAAAGAAAAGAAGAAATTATTCAATTGAGTTTAAGAAATAGTACATGCCTTAAGTAAGGATACATCCTCACTTTATAATAAGAATATCATGAAAATAAAATAAAAAAGGGAGAGAAATGGGAAAGAAGTTTTGATATGTGCTATTACCCCACTCTTGTGCTTGGATCATATGGAGTCTGACTCAAATAGGTCTTGACTTGATCCTTGACAAATGTTGATGACTTAGCTTGGTGTCATTGTCCAATGAGACATGGAAAGAGAATGAGAGGTGAAATATTTACAAGTGTTGGTGATAACTTCTTGGTTTGAAGTATTTCTATTAACCAATAAATTGTTGGTGATAATTTCATTTGGTTTGAAATATTTCCATTAGCTAATAAGGCGTTAGTGATAACTTCATTTAGTTTAAAGTATTTTTGTTAGCCAACAAGATATTGATGATAACTTTATTGTTTGAAATATTTACATTAACCAATAAAGTATTAGTGATAACTTTATTTGGTTTGAAATATTTTTATTAGACAATAAGACGTTTTGATAACTTCTTAGTTTTGAAGTATTTTCATTAGCCAATAAGGTGTTGATGATAACTTTATTTAGTTTGAAGTATTTTCATTAGCTAATAAGTGTAAGTAATAATATGGGATCGATTTTGGTGGTCCAGGATAGCGGAGACCCCAAGGGGCGACCTTGAATCACAAATAAAATTTTTTTCTTAATTTAAAGTGCATTATCATATGTTGTGAAAATATCGACTTTCAACAGGTGCAAATTCCTATTGTTAATTACCCTAATAATTGTCAGAAATCTCCTAAAATAAGAAACCTAATTAACAAAATAGAGACACAAAAAGAAAAAAATATTTAATTAATTTTAAGGAAGGATACATGGCTTAAGTAACAGGATACCCTCACTTTATAATGAATTTCAATATGAAATTATAGAAAATATGAAAAAAAATAAAGAAAAGAGAAAGAGAAAGAGTGGAGAAAAAGCCTTGATATGTGTTGTTGCCCTACTCTCCCTGCACTAGATCACGTGGCATCCAATCCGAATCATGGAAGAAAATAAGAGAAGTTTAGAGTATTTCTATTAGCCGATAAGGTATTGGCAATAACTTCATTGACCTTGAAGTGTTTTCATAGCCAATAAGCATAGGTAATAACTTTTTTAGTTTTTGAAGTATTTCCATAACCAATAAGGTGTAGGTAATAACTTCTTTCATTTTTGAAGTATTTCTATAGTTGATGAGCATAGGCAATAACTTCTTTGGTTAGAATACATCGCCAATTACTTCTATGATTGGGTATAGCTTTGAGAGTCACATCATCAACTGCTTTTAGGGTTGACTAACTTGAAGAGTGCATCGTCAACTACTTCTAGAGTTGGTTAGGTTGAAGGGACACATCATCAATTACTTCTAAGGTTGACTTGAAAGGTGCATCATTAACTACTTCTATAGTTGACTAGCTTGAAGGGTACTTCATCAACTACTTTTGGGGTTGACTAGCTTGAAGAGGTGCGTTGTCAACTCTTTTGGGGTTGACTAGTTTGATGTGTGGCCAACGGCTTTGAACACATTGTTGTTTAACTTTATTGATTTGGTAGCATCACCAATGGCTTATGGGGTTGGGTATAGTTTTGAAGTGTGACCGAAAATTTGGAGCATGTTGTTAGTTGACTTCGTTTGAATAAGGTGTTATGGCTAACTGACTAAGTAAGTTCAAGCCTTTCTTATTTTGGTTTGACTTGAAGCGTTGTCAATATTTTTGGATTGGCTTAGCTTGGAAGATGTGTCATCAGTTGCTTCTAGAGTTGACTAATTTAAAGTGTGGCAAATGGCTTTAAGCGTATTGTTGGTTGACTTCATTGATTTGATAGCATCACCAACAACTTATGGGGGTTGGATATAGCTTTGAAATGTTATCAATGGCTTTAAGCGTATTGGCAACTAACTTATTTAGTTTAATAGCATCACCAACAGCTTATGAAGTTGGATATAGCTTTAAGTGTTGCTGAAGACTTCTGTAGCACATCCAGCGGGATTCATTTTGATCTTATTTAGCTCTATTTGAATTAATTTAGATTTAGGTCAGGGTGGTGACATCACCTTTTGTTTATAGTCTTGGAGTATTATTGAGGTTTTAGCACTCCCAATGGGACTTGGTTTGACCCTATTTAGCTCTATCAAGACTAATATGGTTGGGATCTAAGTTTGATTTTATTTAGTTTGAGTTAAGTTGGACCTTGTGATGGACTTTTATAGTGTCTGGGTTTACATCTTGATGGACTTCAATTCAAATTTAAGTCAACTTAGTTCAACTTGATTTCAGTTCAGGCTTAGCCTACTTTGATTCTGGTTTGACTTTGAATTTTTTTTTGAACTTAATTTAACCTAATTAAGATTTACTTTGAATTTAGTTTAATCTAGATTGAATTTGATTTGAACTCTACTTGATTTCAAGTTAACCCATGATTAGCATTGAGTTTGAGTTTATTTGGTTTACGTTAACTCAACTTTGCATTTTCTAGAGTTCAATTCAATCTAGATTTTAGTCTATTTATTTGACCAATTTAAGTCCATTTATGATTAAGTTACCTCACATTAATTCATTTGATTTGAAGGTCCTTAGCTATTTATGATGATTTTACATAGGTCTGTAGCCTGACCTTGAATGTGCGAACCTAAGGGTTGACTTAGTCTGCAAACTTGAAAGGTAGCTTAGAAGTGTAAGTCTGAAGGATAACTAGGTGATAGTCTGAAGACTAGCCTAGACATGAATCCAAAAGTTGGTTGAGTGAGAGCTCGAAGGTTGGCTTAGATGCGAGCTCAAAGGTTAGCTAAGGTGTGAGCCCGAAGGCTGGTTGAGTGCGAGCCTAAAATTAGGCTTGGATGCCAGCCCGAAGGTTGCCTTAGATGCAAGCTCAAAGACTGATTGAGTGTGAGGCTGAAGATTTATTGAGATGCGAGCCTGAAGGCTAGCCAAGTGTGAGCCTAAAGGTTGGCTAAGTGAGAGCCTAAAGGCTTGTTGAGATGCGAGTCTGAAGGCTGGTTGAGTGTGAGCCCAAAGTCTAGTTTGGTTGTGAGTCTGAAGGCTGATTTAGATATGAGCCTGAAGGCTAGTTTGGATGTGAGCCTGAAGGTTGGCTGGGTGCAAACCCAAAGGCTAGCTAAGTGTGAGCCTAAAGACTAGCTAGGTGCGAACCCAAGGGCTAGTTGAGTGCAAGCCCGGAGGCTTACTTAGTACTAGTTCAAAGGCTAGCTAAGTGTAAGCTTAAAGGCTAGCTAAGATGCAAATCCAAAAGCTGGCTTAGTGCGAGCTTGAAGGTTGGCTAAGTGCAAGCCCAAAAGCTGAGTGAGTGCAAGCTCGAAGGCTAGCTGAGTGCGAGCCCAAAGGCTAGCTTAGTGTGAGCTAAAGGCTAGCTATATGTGAGCTCGAATGTTGGCTAGGTGTGAACCTGAAGGTTGTCTTGGATACAAACCTAAAGGCTAGCTCGGATGTGAGCATCAAGGCTATCTTGGATGCTAGCTTGAAGGCTGACTGGGTGTGAGCCCAAAGGTTGCTAGCTCAGATGTGATCCCAAAGGTTGGCTTAGATGCGAGCCCAAAGGCTGGCTGGGTGTAAACTTGAAGGTTAGCTTTGATGCGAGCCCACAAGCTAGCTAGATGCGAGCTCGAAGGCTAGCTTGGATGTGCTAAAAATTTCTCATCTTCATTGCCATTTTTGAGATATAGGTTCGCCATCTTCATCGTAGCTTTGAGGAGCCACAGGTTACCACGGTGAGGTCATAGATCCGCTATCTTCATTATCATCTTTGAGGGGCCATGAGTGGCTGCAGTGAGGTCGTAGGTCTGCCATCTTCATCACCATTTTTGAGGGACTATGGATGACCATTATGAGATTATAGGTCTACCATCTTCATCGCTATTTTCGAAGAGTTGCAGGTGATCGCGATGAGGTCAATGAGTCTACTGGAAGAAAAATTGTGACAAGAGAAAGTCCCCATTTTTACCTTTTTTTTAATATTTTTCTCCTTTTATTTCTCCTTTCTCCCTACCAAGCCCATGCCCTGCCTCCATCCTCTTCTCTTTTTTTTTTGTCTTGATCCTTCCACAACCGAGCTAGGAGTGACTCGATCTTCTTCTCCAGCCAAATCTGGCCGAAGATGGCTAAATATGGCCGGCCGTGGCCATGGTGGGGCAGGAAGCACCCTGCCTTTTCCTTTTTTAGCCAAATCCAGCCATCTCCTAGCTAGATCTACCCGGCCTTCACCACAGCATGGGAGGAAACCTCAAACACTTTGCCGAGCAGGACGAGAACATGGTCACCAATGGAGTAATGATCGTAAAGGCTATGATCTAGTTTCATATTTGAAAGGGTGCACTTCGTGAGGTGCTCCGAAGATGGTGTGGTCTTGGGCTGTGATTTAGCACTTGCAAGGTGGGATGCTATAGCCTTGGGCACGTGAGAGGTGAAGGCAAGAGGACATAGTGAAGGCTAATTAGCATGAAGGCCATTAGGGTGGCTCCTCCAGTAGGTGAAAGACAATTAGATGGTCAGAGTTTCAATGGTGTGGTTTTGGCGGAGGCAGTGGCCGAGCGACGACCATTCCGAGTAGGCCATGGTGAAGCTCAAGTTGATGGTAGGTAGTGTGGTCAAGGTACATAGCTCAAACATAGGAGTACAGAGAGTGCAAGAAAGTCTGACAACGCATGGGTGGCAGTGTAGGGCCTCTCCAAGAACTAGGAGAACCAGGGGGTGAAGAGGATGGTCAGTAAAAAAAAAAAAGGAAGGTAAGAAGATTACCCTCTTTTCTTCCTCCAATTCTTAATGAATTATTGTTCAATAGTCTCTTTGATGATGGCTTTCTCCTTCCTCTGATCTTCTCCCATTGTTGGTTTTTTTTTTGTGCAGGTTTTCAGTCCTTTTTATAGGTTTTGAAGAAGATTTTGAGACCAAATTGAGGATATTTGATGAGTGTGATTGGATCTTGAACTTCTTGATGAGTTTTACTTTAGAAACAAACAAGATTTGATTCGAGAGGAATTTTATATGCCAAAATCTCATGATTGGTATGTAATTGATTAGGATTTGTTTTCCCAATGAGAGAATTCAAATTTTGTGCCATTTTCAGCTGATGAATCTTAAGGAGTTTATTCACAAAATTTTATGAAAGATTAAACCAAAGTGTAATTTTGTAAATTTCAGGGGCTACTTTGAGAAATAAGTCCAAATTTTGTTCAAAAAGGGCCCTAAAAATTCTAAAATTTTTAGGACCCTTTTTGAACAAAATTTGGACTTATTTATAAATAAAAATTTTAAGAAATTATTTAAAATTTTCTAGAAAAATTGGGCAAAAATTTTTTTATAAATTTTGAGGGTTTTTTGTATAAAGAATATATCTGAAACTTTCGGGGTCCCTTTTAAATAAGATTTGAGTTTATTTGCAAATAAAAATTTTTAAAGGACTTATTTATAGATTTAAAAAATTTTAGGGGTTTATTTGTAAATACAAAATTTTGAGAGATTTATTTGCAAACCTTGGATTTCGCAGGGGTCAATTTGAAATTTCAAAATTTTCAAGAACTTTTTCACAAAATTTTTTATTTCAAAGACTTATTTGTAAGATAAGCCTTATTAGGAACCCATTTGTAAAGATTTTTATAATTTTTTGCATTTTGATATAGATATTTGATGACTTTTGGTTCCAATTTTGACCCAAATATCCAGCCCATTCAATTTTCTTTAATTTAAGCTCAAAATTTTCAATGATTCAAGTGTAAATTAAAACCTAATTTTTAGTTAAATTTGATCGCAATTTTTATCTAATTAAGGCCCACATTTAGATCACAATTTAGTGGTATTTAAGACTAAACATGATTTTTGGTCAAAATTGACTCAAACAAATAATTTCATGAGTTTAAAGTGTTATCATATCCAATAAAGCTAAGCAATAACTTTATGAGTTTGAAGCATTTTCATAGTTAATAAGACATAAGTGATAACTTCATGAGTTTGAAGTATTTTCATAGCCAATGAGGCATAAGTGACAACTTCATAGGTTTGAAGTGTTTCTATATCCAATGAGGCATAAGTGATAACTTCATAGTTTAAAGTATTTTCATAGTCAATAAGACATAAACGATAACTTCATGAGTTTAAAGTGTTTCCATAACTAATGAGGAGTAAGTAATAACTTCATGAGTTTGAAGTATTTCTATAGCCAATGAAGTGTAAGTGATAACTTCATGAATTTGAAGTATTTCTATAACCAACAAAACATAGGTCATAACTTTATTAGTTTAAAGTATTTCTATAACCAATGAGGTGCAAGTGATAACTTCATGAGTTTGCACTAATGCTTTATAGTGTAAAATTAGAGGCCACTACCATAACTTGAGTACCATAATTACAAAGGGAACATTAGTTTGATCAAGGAAACCATGTAAAGAATCCATTCCTAAAATAACTACTAGGATTTTTGACACTAAGGGTATCGATGGTGAATATTCAGCTTGTGATAACAAATTCAATCCATCAAGCTTAGCATTGATTTTCAAAAAAATAATTGTCAAATACTGATCATTGACTCTAGTTTGGGCAATATCAATTTCGATTCAAGTCTGATTTTATTTAGTTCAATATTCAAAACTCGATTTTATCTTCAGTCTAGTTTCATTTAATTTGGATCAAGTTCGACTTGTGTTGGACCCTTATCAATTCATTAATGGATTCTTAACGGATCTAAGATCTAAACCCTTGATGGGTTCTTATTGGATCTTTAATGGATTTTGAATTTGATGCTTGATGGATTCTTGATGAATCCTTCTTGGATCTGATCCTAAATAGGTTCTTATTAGGTCCTCAATGGATGCCAGATCCAACTCTTGATGGATTATTATTAGATCTTATTTTAACCCATTGATGGATTTGGGTTTTATCCATGTTGGACCTTCATTGAGTTTGGGTTTGCATCTCAATGGACTTTGGTTTAAATTCAAGTCAATTTAGTTCAGCTTGGTTTCTATTCAGGCCTGGCTCTGGTTTGACTTTGGGTTTGATTCAATCCAATTAGCTTCTAGTTTGAACTTGATTTAACTTAATTAGAGTTTGATTCGAGCTTAGTTTGACCTAAATAGGGTTTGATTTAAACTTGACTTGATTTTGAATTGATTCAATTTGAACCAAATTAGGGTTAGATCTAAGCTGATTTGATTTAGATTAACTTAATTCAAATTTTAGGCTCAGTTCAATTTAGGTTTTAAGCCATCTATTTGATCAATTCAAGTCCATTTCAATCAATTTAGTTTTGTTCATTTGCTCTAGTTGAGTTTAATGTTGTTAAGTTATTTTAATTTAATCTATTCATATTAATCATTTGGTTTGAGAGCCCTCAAGTTGTCATGATAACTTTAGGTAGCTTGCGGATTGACCTAGATATGGGAGCTCGAGGGTTGGTTTGGTTTATGAGTTTGAGAGGTGGCTTAAAAATGGGAGCCCAAGGGCTGACTTGGTTTATGAGCTCAAAAGTTGGCTTAGAAGCATGAGCCCAATGACTAGTTTGGTTCATGAGTTCAAAAGTTGGCTTAGAAGTGCAAGCTCAAGGGCTGACTTGGTTCGTGAGCTCAAAAGCTAGCTTAAAAATATGAGTCTGTGGGCTAAATTGGTTGGCAAGCTCGAAAATTGGCTTAAAAGTAGGAGTTCAAATATTGGCTTAGCTTGCGAGCTCGAAAACTGGCTTGGAGGTGCGAGCTTGAGGGTTGGCATAAGTGTGAGCCCCAAGGTTGGCATAAAGGTGAGCTCAAAGTCTGGCAAAGTGACATGTTCTAAGGTTGGCATAAAGATGAGCCTAAAGGCTAGCATAGGTGAGAGCCTGAAGGCTAGTATAATGGTGAGTCCAAAGGCTAACAAAGTGGCAAGCCCAAAGGTTGGTATAAGTGTGAGTCTGAAGGTTGGCGTGAATGTGAACCCAAATGCTAGCAAAGTGGTGAGCCCAAAGGTTGGCATAGGTGCAAGCTCAAGGACTGACATAAGTATGAGCCCAAGGGCTAGCATAAGTGCAAGCCCGAAGGCTGGCATGAGTGTGAGCCTGAAGGCTAGTATAGTGACGAGTATGAAGGATGGCAAAGTGGCAAGCCCAAGGCTAGCATAGTAGCTATTGGCCAATACGGCAATCTAAGAGAGGGGGGATTAGGTTTTGTAGAAGATAGCACAATTGTTAGGTTTAAAACCAAATTGACAATCCAATGCAAAAGCACAAGTCCTCAACTAAGAAAATAATTTCGAATACAATAGAATGAAATAAGCAAATTAAATATGGCACCGTGATTTAATGTTGTTTGGAGAGAAATTGCTCCTACTTTATAGCCTTTGCCTCACTCTTGAGGGCTTCAACACTCTATTAATATATCACTTCATCAGAGAAGCCAATCCTGTCTGACTCCTTTTGCTCCAACCGGTCAGATGCAACTCCAATATTAAGTAGAGTCTCTCAACCACTCTAAACAACCTTGGAGTGAATTACAAGTGAAAAAAAAAATGAATGATACAACTTTTGCTCACACAAAGTTTGCTTAGGATTGAAGGAAAGGATAATGAAACTTGCTTGAGATTAAAAAGTTTAGAGCTCAACAATAGCTAGAGAGTTGAAAGGGCTTTGATAACTTTTCTCAAAAATTAGAAGATACAAAAGTTATCTATGGAAGCCCCTTCAACTCTATTTATGCTTTTGGGGCTGAATCTAGCTATTAGGGGTGAGATCCCATGGTTTAGTTCACTTCAACAATCAAAAAATTAGCTATTAATCATGCAAAAAACCCAAACCTAATGTCCATTTTAGATAACTGGGGGTCCAGTTCTTGTTTGTTATTGGCTCAAAACCTTACTAGACATCCGGTTCCCAATTGGGCATCCAGTTCTGTTAAAGCTAGAATCCCAGTCAGGCATCTAGTTCTCAATCAAATGTCCGATTCTGGTTGATAAGCTAGAACTTGTTGCCAACCAGATGTCCAATTTTCAACTGGTTGATAATCTAGATTGATTTTTGTGCTGTGAGCATCCAATTTAGAGGCAAATTTCTAGTTTAGTTAGAAAAGCTTTGTTAAGAGCTTCCTGCAGAACTCTATGTAACATTGAACTCTAAATAATTTATCTCAAAAATAAGTTTTCGACTTGAATAAAAATAAAAGAAAGCTAGTCCTAGTCCAAGTTGATTTCTTAAGTTGCCTTGGCCTTGTTCATATCACTTGTGAATCTTCAAGTTGTTGTAGACACCTCCAAGTCGTCTTGAGCTACCTCTTTATCTCATCAAGCCATGTTCACCAATCTACTATTGCGATTCTTCTTTTCCTTAAAGCTTTCAAATATTTTCATGCAAGTTTTAAGTATTTTGGCTAAATACAAATTAAGTAGATCATTAAAAATAATTTGTTCATCATCAAAATTAGGAGGAACAATAATAGCAAGCTCGAAGGCTAGCGTACAGGCAAGCCTGAAGGCTGATATAAAGGTGAGTCGAGAGGCTGGCATGATCGCGAGTTTGAAAGCTGGCAAAATCGTAAGCCCGAAGGCTAGCATTGTGGTATGCTCACAGCACAAAAATCAATCTAGATTGGAGCATGTGATTTCTTGTAAATATTATAAAAACAAGTGGTTTACAACAATCTATATGTATATTTATAGAATATTACCAAGTTGAGGGGAGACTGAGATACAAATGATGATGTCATGAAAATGTTAGAAGGCTTAAGAAAAAATCGATGATTATTTATTTATAGAGTATTTTCAATTAATATGTATAAAGCTATTGCGCTAAATATCGATGTCCACCATAATTCACAATGTAGAAGAAGAACATAAAAAAAGAAAAGATAGCACGCAAGAGATTTATGTGGCGAACATGATCCAAAGGATATTGTATTGATGAGAAGAGGAAGATAATATTACAACGATGGAGGCAAAACTTCAATATCACTAACTCTCACAAAAGACTAAGTAGCCTAGTCATCACAAGATGTTTTGAGAGTATTGATCTATGTCTCTCTCTCTCACTCTATATAGAAACCCTTACATGAATCGAGTATTTATAGATGTGATCTAACTGTGTTTGAGTCAAAGTAAAAGACTGACTCAAATAAGACTTCTACTAATTTAAGTCTTCTAATAGAAGATAAATTCAGATAAGGATTAGGCCCACTAAATTACTTCCTAATATAATTAAGACTCTCCAAAAAAATTAGATTCGAGACACGATTAAGCAAACAATCGTCATCTTGGCCTGAATCCTCTTATTCTTTGAATCTTCAATAGATGTCTTTGTCATTACCTCATGGGGCAGGATCAATGACCTTGAATATTGATTAAGTCCAAAATAAGCTTGAACTTGTCAATTAGAATCACCTTCATCAACATATCTGCAGGATTTCTTGAAGTATGAATTTTTTCTAAAGAAATCTCACCATCTTCAATAATGTCCTGAATAAAGTGAAATCGGACATCTATATGCTTTGATATGGTGTGGTACATTTGGTTCTTCACAAGGTGTATAGTGCTCTGACTGTCGCAAAAGATAGAAAGTACATTTTGAGAAAAACCAACTTCACTTGCCAATTCTTTTAGCCACAGAGCTTCTTTAATGGCTTCTGTAGCTGCCATATACTCAAACTCTGTTGTAGATAATGCCACAGTTAACTGCAAGGTACACCTCCAACTAATAGGTCCTCCACAAAGGGTGAAAAGATAACCAGTAAGAGATCATCATCGGTCAAGGTCTTCAGCATAGTCTGAATCGACATAGCTAATAATTTTGGCCTCTTGAACTGTGTTCCTATCAAAACATAAGCCAATATTAAGAGTACATTTGATATAT
This sequence comes from Trichopus zeylanicus subsp. travancoricus, assembly GCA_005019695.1. NCBI lineage: Eukaryota > Viridiplantae > Streptophyta > Magnoliopsida > Dioscoreales > Dioscoreaceae > Trichopus > Trichopus zeylanicus. The sequence goes on from RXID01014237.1 coordinate 2,132,586, forward strand.
CTTAATAATTACTTCACAGCCTGCCAATGCTCTTTTCTTAGATTTGCCATGTAATGACTAACAATGCTGACTGCTTATGCAATATCAAGTCTTGTACATACCATAACATACATTAGACTTCCAACAACAATTGAAAATAGGATGTTTTTCATGTATGCATACTCCTCATTTGTAGAAAGACATAGTTGAGCTGAAAGTTTGAAGTGAGATGCCAAAGGAGTACTGACGGGTTTTGAATTTTGTGTGTGAAAACGAGAAATAATCTTCTCGAGATACTTGCTCTGTTTGAGGCATAATTTGTCATATTTTCGATCTCGATCAATCTTCATATCGAGAATCTTCCTTGCAGCACCTAAATCTTTCATCTCAAATTTCTTTTTCATTTTAAACTTTAGATCATTAAGTAGAGATATGTCTTGAGTAGCGATAAACATATCATTAACATAAAGAAGTAATATAATAAATGAGTTATTGGCATGCTTCTTAAAATAGACACAATAATCATATTTGCAATGGATGAAATCTTGTCCCAATATAAAACTATCAAACCTTTATACCATTGCCTTTGAGACTATTTCAAACCATAAAGTGATTTGTTCAACTTGCAGACAAAATTTTTCTTGCCTTCTTAGATGAACCCTCCAGGCTGTTGCATAAAAATATGTTCCTCTAATTCTCCATGCAGAAAGATAATTTTGACATCAAGCTATTCTAACTCAAGATTATGACAAGCAACTAAAGCAAGTAGAAAACAAATAGATGTGTGTTTAACCCAGGAGAGAAAATTTTGTTAAAGTCAACACCCTCCTTTTGTGAATACTCTTTTACAACTAAACAGACCTTGAATTTAAGATCATCTATCTCAGATGAATCCTATTTTTTTTTAAATACCCACTTATAACCAATTGCTCTTTTACCTTTTGGTAATTTCACTAGATCTCGAGTATGATTCTTTTGAAGGGAATCCATCTCTCCATTCATAGCAGCTTACCACTGAGAATAATTCTTATCATGCACTGCTTCTTTATAGGAAGAAGGATCACCATTGTCAATAACTAAAGCAAAAGCTACCATATCTTCAAAATCATACTTTTCAAGTGGCTTTATGTTTCTTTGAGATCTTCGAAGTGGAGTCTTCTCAGAAATTTGATTCTTAGAATTTTCTTGAGAGTTGGACATACCCTGAATATCTTCTTTTGAAGGAACTACATGCTCCATCTCCACTTGTATTGTATCATTGGGACCTTTCTTGAGAGATTTTAACATAATACTTTCATCAAATACTATGTCTCTCTCAATAATTACATTTGAAATAGTAGGATCCCACAAACCATAGCCCTTAATACCTTTGACATAACCCAGAAAAATACACTTTTTGGAATATGCATCTAACTTATCCTTGACAACATGCACTTAGCAGGGCAACCAAAAATGTTTAAAGAAGAATAATTTGCAGGTTGATCAGTCCATACCTCTTCAGGAGTCATGTAATTAATGACTGTTTAAGGAGAGCGATTCACAATGAAATATGTTGTATTGAATGCTTCTGCCCAAAAATCTTTGTTAAGATTAGCTATACTGAGCTTACTACGTGCTTTCTCTAACAAGTTTCTGTTCATCCTTTTAGTCACACTATTTTGTTGAGGTTTTCCTGAGATGGTAAAGTGGCATTCAATGACTTCATCTTCATAGAATTTGAGAAACTCTATTGATTTATACTTTCTGCCATTATCACTTCTGAGGTATTTGATTTTTTTGCCAATTTTTTTTAACTAAAGTTTTCCATCATTTGAAAACAGAAAATACTTTGGCTTTGTGATGCAAAAATAAATCCACACTTTTCTAAAAAAATAATCAATAAAATTGACAAAATAACGAGCACCAGATTTTGATAGAATAAGAGAGCACGACACATCAGAATCAATTTAATCAATTAAACCTTTAATGCAATGAGTACTGATGTCAAACTTTACCTTGGACTGTTTACCATAGAGACAATGCTCCAATTTGCATGAGTTGAGGCCTTTCAGTAATTTTCTTTTGTTGAGCTCACTTAAACCTTACTCACTCATATGACCGAGACGCATATGCCATAAGTGGGTCATATTAGAAGAAGAAGCCTGAGAAATTGCTGCTCCACTTTCAATGATTTTTCCTATCAACTCATATAAATTTTCATGCTTTAAGCCCTTCATCACTATCAATGAGCCTTTAGCAACCTTAAGAACTCCACCTTCAATGGAATACTTATAACCAGCAGAATCCAAAGCATCCAAAGAGATCAAATTTTTTTCAAATTAGGAATATGTCTAACGTCAATAAGAATTCTAATAATATTATCAAATATCTTAATTTTGATTGTTTCAAGTCCAATAGTTTTGCATGGATTGCTATTACCCATCAAAACTAATCCACCATTATAAGACTTGTAGTCTTCAAACCAATCTTTATTAGGACACATGTGGTAAGAACAACCAGAATCAAGAATCCAAGTATTATAGTAACGATCAAAATCAGAACTAATAGAGAGAACATTACCATAATCATCATCAGAACTCCCTTTAATAACTAACGCTTGTTCTTTGGCTTGCTCTTTAGACTGAGATTCTTTTTTTTTTTGCTTTGAATTTCCAACACTCTTTAATTACATGTCTCATCTTCTTATAATACCTGTAATTTATTACTTTAGATTTGGATCTATAATGACTTGTCTTTGATCTTTCTTTAGTATGACCTCTGACAATCAATGCTTCTAAGTGTGACACATCCTCTTCAATCTTTTTTAAATATTCATTAGATAGAAGGACAATAAAAATATCGCCAAATTTCAAATTCTTACCATACATGAAAGTAGTCTTTAGATTCCCAAAAGAAAGAGATCAAAACGATAATAAAAATAATTGCCTTGTCTTCATCTTTAATTTTAACATCAATGCTTAACAATTGAGAGACTAATTTATTGAAAGTATTAAAATGATCAACTATATTTGTACCTTCTCTCATTCGAAAATTGAAGAGTTTCTGTTTTAAGTAAACTCGATTTGAGATAGACTTACTCATATATTATTTCTCCCACTTTTTTCATAGCTCTGAAGGTGATGTTTCATCAAGAAAAGGATAGAGTATCTCATCAGTAAGACTGAAGATGATTATACTATGTGCACTAGCCTTCTGGTTTTCTCAAACACTTTCGGTGACATTTTCAGGCTTGACGTCCTCCAATGTGTTTCTCAATTATTATTGAGTAAGAATTGCACGAACTCTTATTTGTCAAATAGGAAATCCTTACTTTCCATTGAATTTCTCTATATCAAGCTTCGTAGTAGACATATTGAACCAATCTCTGATATCACTTATTGCGCTAAATATCGATGTCCATCACAATTCACGATGTAGAAGAAGAATAGAAAAACATAAAAAATAGCACACAAGAGATTTATGTGGCGAAGATGATCAAGAGAATATTGTATTGATGAGAAGAGGAACAGAAGATTACAACAATGGAGATAAAACTCCAATATCACCAACTCTCACAAAAGACTAAGTAGCCTAACCGTCATAAGACATTTTGAGAGTAATGATCTATGTCTCTCTCTCACTCTATATAGAAATCCTTACATAAATAGTGTATTTATAGATGTGGCCTAACTATATTTGAGTCAAAATAGAAAACTGACTCAAATAAAACTTCTACTAATTTAAGTCTGCTAGTAGAAGACAAATTCAGATAAGGATTAGGCCCACTAAATTACTTCCTAATATAATTAAGACTCTCTAGAAAATCTGGATTCGAGACACGATTAAGCCAACATAAAGCACATCATCAATGTTATTATTAGTAGTAGCAACTACCACCATCTTCTTCTTCTCGGCAACCATGGTGGGGTTAACCAAACCTTCAACGTGTGCCAAGCTTGAAAAGCTCCAAGCCTTCTTTGACAGACCATCTTTGGTATTCTATGGGATGCTTGGCAATTGGAGGAGGTGAGACTGGTAGTTCACGAGGGGCACTGATGATCCTTAGAAGCTCATCATTCGATTGAACCAAATCCTTAGCATTTAGAAGAACAAGAGAGAAAATGGGTACAAAACTATGAAAGATAACAAGTTCAATACAAAACGAAAACTGAACAGAATACTGATTGATCTCTTTAGAGTCATTGAGATCATAAACGCACAATGACTCTTTCGAGACCCATTGAGGGGCTACCTATTCCTTGAGGTTAGGGGACCTAGTCCACCTATTAAGGTACTCTTGTTTCCAATCTACAAGCTTCAGTTATGCTCTATGCAAATTGGAATCATCGAGGTAGCTCATACACCTAGATTTGAAGAGAAAAATATCCTAACAGAGTGGTCTTTCCAAAAGCATATGTAGGAAGGGTTTTTTCATAACATGAGATGACCACATTTAGTAGAGAATCACCACTTTCTCAGGTAGTTATTAAACTAACACAACTAAAAAGCATGCTTGAAAAGACTAGGACTTAGTTTAGCTCTCTCGGAATGAGCAAAGACCAAAATCACAGTCATACTACACATAACATTGGGAGTAAATTGATCTAGCGAGATGCCATAGATAGCTAAGAGGATCCTAATAAACTATTGTACTGGAAACCTAAGTATGATCGAGTACATGTAATAATGGTTGAACTCCTACTTCAAAGCTTGAGAGGCATCCTCATCCTTCAAGAAGTCTAGTTTTGTCCAAGATGGAAAATCAAACTTCAATAAAAGAAGTTCAATGTGCTTCTTCCATAGAGTCCAATTGGACAATCATACTCTAATTTGGGAGGAGGATGACTCCTCAGAGGCTAGTAAAGAGAGATCTGAAAGGGGGAGTGTCAATCCCAGGGACTCTTTTTAAAACTTAGCGAGGTGTCCTCCCTCAACTTCTGCTTCTTGGCTACTAGAATCCTTATCTGCTTTAACAAAATCCCTCACTGAAGCTAGACCAGAACTCTTGCTCATATCTGAATCTACAAACCTTATAAAAGGATAACCCAGGGTTAAAAAAGTTAAGGGGCAGTTAAGAGCTACTCATCTAACTACAATGGGCTAGAGCTCAGGCCCCCTCTCACTTCCCTTCCCACACTACATATACACTACGCAATATAAATTCAACTAAGTGTACTAGCGAAAGAAGCAAAGAAAAGGCAAAATTAAAACAAAAACTAGAAGAAAACAAGAACAAAAGAAGAGGAAAAACTCACCAAACATAGCAGAAAAGGAAGATCACCAGCTGAAAAAAACATTATTGTTGGAGAATGAAAGGTTTGCCTTTGGAAAAAAGGAGAAGAAAGCAGTGCCATGGACACTTGTGTATAAAGTAGAGGTCACAAAAATAATCTCTAGGGGCCCCTTGCAAGCTTTTGTAAGGCACAAGATAGAGACACATGTCCTCGAGATTGGTATGTTGGGGAGAGCAGGAAATTTCTAGCTTGAGAGAAACGAGTCTTCAAGGCCACATGTTGTTATTTACATCATCAGAGGAAATCTAATAACTCATTCTTGCTGAAGACAATTGTTCCTTCAACTTTTGTGCCTCCATAATTGCCTCAAGCCATAGGAGGCAGCGACGTCACTTCTAAGAGTCACATAGCTTTGGGTAACCTTTGTGCAACCCCATTGTTCAGGTGGATTTGAAGGTGTTGCTCAAGCCATCGAAGATAGTAACACACAAGTATGCAAGCTCAGAGTTGCTCGCACTTCATGCACTTGTGAAAGGGGACACTAACACATGTTAGAGTTAAAAAGACAAATAAACCATGAGATAAAATCGAACTACAACATTGAGTCGAGCCACTATAATTTAATTAGGAGAGGTAGCATTATGTGCTACCTAAATTGTGACTTAGAGCCAAACCTTTGCGGGAAGAAGACTCCAAAGGTGGTTTCCATCTATCATTACAGATGTTGCCACTACCTTCTAGTGGACAAACTCACATTGCCTACAAATATGACCCTTGGGCCGAAGTCTCGATAATACTCCTGATCAAACTCAACTCAAGGGTATGGGGTTTGAAACTGCCCCAAGAGAGGTTTAGTTAGCAGGATCTATAGATATGCCAACGTAAGGGCTTCTTCTACTTGGGCCATTTTCTCACCCCACACTTTGAAATCCTTCACCTCTAATTTAAGCATGGAAGGGTTCTCTTGTCGTTACTCTAATGGCAAGCAACCCACCATGTTTATGGTATAGGTGTTCAAAGTCTAGGTAGGGAACCGGAGGAGTTCTAGTTAGATTCAGCGCAGCTCAACATTGAACCATATCCTTGTTTACAACAAATGATAATATGTAAAATGACTAATTACCTAAAAGATTTGTCAAAAGAAGATTGCAATGAATATATTTACCATATGCCATGCATGGCATATACAATGACCTAATTTTTCTTATTTTTTCGCAAATACATTTCATAAATGTACTATTTCAATAGCAATATGTAAAGTCATAATGTATAATGTGACCAAGTTAGTATTCAAGATCAAAGAGAGAATAAAAAATACAATTAAATTGCATGCTTGTGTTCATCACCTAAAATAAATATTTTTGTTAAATTATTGTTTTTTGACAAGGTTTGTAAGACATTCAGACCCCAAATGCATATCTTTTTTTTTCATATATCCAGTTAGGCATGCCAATGGAATAGTTAAACCCTAATATTATCAAAAACGATTGATAGATTAGTCAACTGATACTTTTATATTAAGAATGGTAGCAAAAGTTTGTAAACATTTCCTCACCAATTTTTTTAAAGATTTTTATTGAACAACCATTATACTTTTTTTTCCCTAAAATTCCATTTGTACTTGTTGGAAATTGTTTCATTTTTTAAATAAAAGAAATTCTAGTAAAGAACTAATTGTTTTATTGTGAATTTACCGAAAGCCATATTCTTCGTTATTATTAGTAAAAAATCACATGCATTATGATTAAAATTTATAAGCAACTACCACTTAATCGACATTATTTTCTTAATTTAATTTTTATGATTTAACTTAATGTGAAAAGACCATCATATTCTTAATTCTTTAAATTTTACTATAAAAATTTATTGTTCCTGATTTTTTTTTTTGGTCAACATAAATTTGAGCACTTGAATATTATTTTCTCTCCAATTTCACTAGCTAGTAATGATAAATGATCTTCAAAATTTTTCTATGCAAAAAAAAAATGAACAAATATTTTTGAACTCAACGTTAAATGGAAAAGATATAATAATATTTTCATATTAATTTAAATATTATAAAATAAATAAAAAATTGATCTAGGGGGTGATTGTTTTGCAAAGCTTAACTATAATACAAGTCGATGATACACCGAGTTGAAGTTGCCAAGCAAAGGGATCAACAATAGCCAAGACCAAGATTAAGTCATAAGCCACTACATCGAAGATAAAAACTTACCTTGATACTGAGCTATGAGGAGCTCCTGACACTGAGCTACGAGAGGCTCAATGTCCTCAGTTAATGATAAGCCCTCTCAAGGTTCAGCAAGATTGTATGGGGGATACACGAGGCTCCGCTAGGCTCAGACAACCTGGGTGTATTTGTCACAAGGATCAGATAATTATAGAATCAAATTTCCATATTCATATCTAGAAGTGAATCTCGAAAGATTCAGGGTCCAAGACCATTTGTTATGAGAAATTCAGCAAAATCATGATACCAAAGATCACAGAATTTTGATATGATTAGCGCCTATAAATAGCATGATCTTCGAAGAGATAAGGACCAATGTTTGATTATTTATTCCACTTAGTTTGTTGAGTTCTCTACTAATTTGAGCATTAGAGTGACTATCACCAGAGAGTTTTTGATGGTCTTCTTCATAGTTTCTCTTTGTGCAAATTGAACAAAGGGCATCCTAGTGGATCTATGTTGCGGAAAATATCGATGTCCACCACAATTCACAATATAGAGGAAGAACAGAAAAGAGGAAAAGATAGCACACAAGGGATATATGTAGGAAGACGATCTAGAGAATATTGTATTGATGAGGAAGAGAAAAGAAAAGATTACAACGACGGAGACGAAACTCCAATATCACCAACTCTCACTCTCTATTTTCTATATCTTTTGAGACCCTTACATCAATGGTGTATTTATAGATGTGGCCAAATGATGTTTGAGTCAAAATAGAAGACTGACTCAAATAAGACTTCTACTAATTTAAGACTTCTAGAAGATAAATCTAGATAAGGATTAGGCCCATTAATATAATTAAGACTATCCGAAAAATCCGGATTCGAGACACCATAAAGCTAACAATCTCCACCTTGGCTCGAATCATCTTATTCTCTGAATTTGAATCTTCAATAGATGTCTTTACCATTACCTCCTGGGATAGGATCAACGACCTTGAATATTGATCAAGTCCAAACAGAGGTTGAACTTATCAATCGGAATCACCTTCGTCAACATATCTGCAGGATTTCTTGAAGTATGAATCTTTTGTAAAGAAATCTCGCCGTCTTCAATAATATCCCGAATAAAATGAAATCGGACATCTATATGCTTTGATCTGGCATGATACATTTGGTTCTTCGCAAGGTGTATGGCGCTCTGACTGTCGCAAAAAATAGGAAGAACATGTTGAGAAAAACCAATTTCACTTGCCAAACCTTTTAGCCATAGGGCTTCTTTGACGGCTTCTGTAGCTGCCATATACTCAGACTCTATTGTAGATAATGCTACAGTTGACTGTAAGGTACACCTCCAACTAATAGGTCCTCCACAAAGAGTGAAAAGATAACCAGTGAGGGATCGGCGTCGATCAAGGTCTCCAGCATAGTCTGAATCGACATAGCCAATAATTTTGGCCTCTTGTACTATATTCCTGTCGAAACATAAACCAATATTAAGAGTACCTTTAATATATCTTAATAGCCATTTCATGGCCTGCCAATGCTCTTTTCCTGGATTTGCCATGTAACGACTAACAACGCTGACTGCTTGTGCAATATCAGGTCTTGTGCATACCATAGCATACATTAGACTTCCAACAGCACTTGAAAATGGGATGTTCTCTATGTATGCATGCTCTTCATCTGTAGAAGGACATTGTTGAGCTGAAAGCTTGAAGTGAGATGCCAAAGGAGTACTGACGGATTTTGAATTCTGCATGTGAAAACGAGAAATAATCTTCTCGAGATATTTGCTCTGTTTAAGCCATAATTTTCCATGCTTTCGATCTCGATCAATCTCCATACCGAGAATCTTCCTTGCAGCACCTAAATCTTTCATCTCAAATTCCTTTTTCATTTTAAACTTTAAATCATTCAGTAGAGATATGTCTTGAGTAGCGATAAGCATATCATCAACATAAAGAAGCAATATAATAAATGAGTTATTGGCATGCATCTTAAAATAAACACAGCAATCATGTTTGCAGTGGATGAAATCTTGACCCAGCATAAAACTGTCAAACCTTTTATACCATTGCCTTGGAGACTGTTTCAAACCATAAAGTGATTTGTTCAACTTGCAAACAAAATTTTCTTTGCCTTCTTGGATGAACCCTTCAGGCTGTTGCATAAAAATTTGTTCTTCTAATTCTCCATGCAGAAAGGCAGTTTTGACATCAAGCTGTTCTAACTCAAGATTATGAAAAGCAACTAAAGCAAGTAGAAAACGAATAGATGTGTGTTTAACCACAGGAGAGAAAATTTCATTAAAGTCAATACCCTCCTTTTGTGAATACCCTTTTGCAACTAAACGGGCCTTGAATTTAACACCATCTATCTCAGAGAAATCCTCTTTCTTTCGAAATACCCACTTGCAACCAATTGCTCTTTTACCTTTTGGTAATTTCATCAGATCCCAAGTATGGTTCTTTTGAAGAGAATCCATCTCTTCATTCATAGCAACTTGCCACTGAGAAGAATTCTTATCCTGCACTGCTTCTTTATAAGAGGAAGGATCACCATTGTCAGTAACTAAAGCAAAAGCTACCATATCTTCAAAACCATACCTTTCAGGTGGCTTTATTTTCCTTTGAGATCTTCGAAGTGGAGTCTTTTCAGAAATTTGATTCTTAAGATTTTCTTGAGAGTTGGGCATACCCTGAATATCTTCTTCTGAAGGAATTACATGCTCCACCTCCACTTGCATTATATCATTGGGATCTTTCTTGAGAGATTTTAGCATACCACTTTCATCAAATACTATGTCTCTCTCAATAATTACATTTGAAATAGTAGGATCCCACAAACGATAGCCTTTGACGCCTTTGGCATAACCCAGGAAAATACACTTTTTGGAACGTGCATCTAACTTATCCTTGACAACATGCACATAAGCAGAGCAACCAAAAATCTTTAAAGAAGAATAATTTGCAGGTTGACCAGTCCATACCTCTTCAGGAGTCTTGCAATTAATGGCTGTTTGAGGAGAGCGATTCACAATGAAGCATGCTGTATTGACTGCTTCTGCCCAAAAATCTTTATCAAGATTAGCTGTACTGAGCATACTACGTGCTTTCTCCAACAAGGTTCTGTTCATCCTTTCAGCCACACCGTTTTGTTGAGGTTTTCCTGGGATGGTAAAGTGACGCTTGATGCCTTCATCTTCACAGAATTTGAGAAACTCTGTTGATTTGTACTCTCCGCCATTATCACTTCTGAGATATTTGATTTTTCTGCCAGTCCTTTTTTCAACTGAAGTTTTCCACCGTTTGAAAACAGAAAACACCTCGGCTTTGTGATGCAAAAAATAAATCCACACTTTTCTGGAAAAATCATCAATAAAACTGACAAAATAACGAGCACCAGATTTTGATGGAATAGGAGAGCACCACACATCAGAATGAATATAATCAATTAAGCCTTTAGTGCAATGAATACCAGTGTTAAACTTTACCTTGGACTGTTTACCATAGAGACAATGCTCGCAGAAATCCAATTTGCATGAGTTGAGACCTTTCAGTAATTTTCTTTTGTTGAGCTCATTTAAACCTTGCTCACTCATATGACCGAGACGCATATGCCATAATTGAGTCATATCAGAAGAAGAAGAAGAAGAAGAAGAAGAAGACTGAGAAATTGCTGCTCCACCTGCAACGGTTTTTCCTACTAACTCATATAAATTTCCATGCTTTAGGCCCTTCATTACTATCAATGAGCCTTTAGCAACCTTAAGAACTCCACCTTCAGCAGAATACTTATAACCAGCAGAATCCATAGCACCCAAAGAGATCAAATTCTTTTTCAAATCAGGAACATGTCTGACATCAGTAAGAGTTCTAATAATATTATCAAACATCTTAATTTTGATTGTTCCAATTCCAACAGTTTTGCATGGATTATTATTACCCATCAAAACTAAACCACCATCATAAGGCGTGTAGTTTTCAAACCAATCCTTATTAGGACACATGTGATAAGAACAACCAGAATCAAGAATCCAAATATCATGGTAACGATCAAAATTAGAACTAATAGAGAGAACGTTACCCAAATTATCATCAGAACTCTCTTCAACAACTGAAACTTGTTCTTTGGCTTGCTCTTTAGATTGAGATTCTCTTTCTTTCTTTGCTTTGAGCTTCCAACAATCTTTAATTGCATGTCCCATCTTCTTACAATATCTGCAGTTTATTTCTTTGGATTTGGATCTAGAACGACCTGTTCTTGATCTTTCTTTGGTACGACCTCTGACAATTAATGCTTCTGAGTGTGACACATCTCCTCCAATCTTTTTCAAATATTCATTAGATAGAAGGGCAGCAGAAATATCGTCAAATTTCAAATCCTTTCCATACATGAGAGTAGTTTTAAGATTCTCAAGAGAAGGAGGTAAGGACGATAATAAAATAATTGCCTTGTCTTCATCTTCAATTTTAACATCAATGCTTAACAATTGAGAGACAAGTTTATTGAAAGCATTAAGATGATCAACTATATTCGTACCTTCTGTCATTCGAAAATTGAAAAGCTTCTGCTTTAAATAAACTCGATTTGAGATAGACTTACTCATATACTGTTTCTCCAGCTTTTTCCATAACTCTGAAGGTGATGTTTCATCAAGAAACGGATAGAGTACCTCATCGGTAAGACTGAGGATGATTGTGCTATGTGCGCTGGCCTTTTGGTTTTCCCAGACACTTTCGGTGACATCTTCAGGCTTGACGTCCTCCAATGTGTGTCTCAACCCTTGTTGAGTAAGAATTGCACGAACTCTTGCTTGCCAAATAGGAAATCCTTGCTTTCCATTGAATTTCTCTATATCGAACTTCGTAGTAGACATATTGAACCAAGCTCTGATGCCACTTGTTGCGAAAAATATCGATGTCCACCACAATTCACAATATAGAGGAAGAACAGAAAAGAGGAAAAGATAGCACACAAGAGATATATGTGGGAAGACGATCCAGAGAATATTGTATTGATGAGGAAGAGAAAAGAGAAGATTACAACGACGGAGACGAAACTCCAATATCACCAACTCTCACTCTCTATTTTCTATCTCTTGAGACCCTTACATCAATGGTGTATTTATAGATGTGGCCTAATGATGTTTGAGTCAAAATAGAAGACTGACTCAAATAAGACTTCTACTAATTTAAGACTTCTAGAAGATAAATCTAGATAAGGATTAGGCCCATTAATATAATTAAGACTATCCGGAAAATCCAGATTCGAGACACCATAAAGCTAACAGATCTAATCCTTAAGAAGCCTGTCGAACTAAATTTGATAATAAATTGGGCTCCATCAACAGTAGTGCTTTCATTGAGATATGCTCTATCACCCTTTCCTGTTAGCACATCTACAAGTCCTTCTGCCATGGCTCTGATGATGAGGGCATCGAAATCCAAATGCCAACCCGAGGGGCAAGTCCCATGCTAGTGGAATCACACAATTTCTCCAACGAACCAAGTGAACCAACTCATTGAGTCAACTCAATCATTCTGCCACCTTTGCAACAAGAACCTCGGGAAGATCCTTTGCAAACTATTTTTGAAGTACTGGTAGCCCCCTCCAACTCAGTGAGTTGGTAAAAATTCCAAACATTGACTGTGGCGGTATAGCAAATAACACAACCATGCAAAATTTGCAAACCCAACAATTACAAAATCAAGCTTAAATAATGCAAAACATTCAAGTTTATTACACCCAACCTCAACCACAAGTTCCATTTCAAGCTAAGGCTCTGAGACAACATAACAAGTCATGGCTGCATATCATGAGTCAATGACATCTGAGTGGAGACATCATTCGAGTCATCAAGACCTTTCAGCAGGAGCCTCACTTCAGTACCAAGCTTCAATAGGTTACGAAGGATACAACCCCACTTATGACCCAGTTAATAAGGCTACATATTATACTCTTGTAAGCCAAACTTCGAACAAAGCCATTCAAGGTACCCGAGAGGAGGATGTTTAACATAAACCTTAGGGAATATCTGGAGTACCAATTTATCCTGACTAGCCAAGGTATGACATGCACCTTATTTCTGAGATTGTGTACTCTTAAGTGCAGCCAAAGCTCTGCCCACCCCCATATGAGGTATACGATGGCTCAAAGGATCCTATCGATTATATAATCACATTTTGAAATGTCATGATCTTTCAAGGTGCATGGGACTATCATGTGTAAGGCATTCCCAATGGCACTGCAAGGCCCATCTCAAACCTAAGATGTTGGGCTTCCAAGGTATTCCATTACTTGCTTTGATGACCTAGAAAATAGGTTTGTAGAGCAATTTGTTTCATTAGTGCCTTGGTAGAAGGACCCTTCCACGCTCTCAACTTTAAAACAAAAAGAAGGAGAGAGATTTAGGAACTATTTGGCTTAGTTTAATAAGACTTAGTTGGAAGTCTTAGAGCTAGATAGCTCTATTGTCCTTGTTACGGTGATTAATAGGATTAGGCAACCTCGAGTAGCCTATAAGATGGCCCCCAAACATCCTAAAACCTTGGTAGAATTTATCCAGTTAGCTCGGGAATACATTGATGTTGAAGAAATAATATTGGTAAAAAAGGAGTTTGAGGGCAATAGTAAGCCGAAGAAGAAGACTTCAAAGACCAAGAAACCCAAGCTGAAGTAGCAAAGGATTAAGCAATGAGAATGCTAGTAAGAGCTTCAAGCCTATACTCCCTTAAACAATTCAAGGTCAGAGTTGTTGGTCCAAATTGAACATCGAGATTACTTGAGAAAACCTCTATCCATCAGTATGAACAAGTGACATTTGGATAAATCGAGGTATTACCACTTTCATAAAGACTATGGTTATGATATCGAGGAGTGCAGATGTTGCGAAAAATATCGATGTCCATCACAATTCACGATATAGAGGAAGAATAGAAAAGAGAAAAAGATAGCACACAAGAGATATATTTTGGAAAGACGATCCAGAGAATATTGTATTGATGAGAAGAGAAAGAGAAGATTACAACGATGGAGACGAAACTCCAATATCACCAACTCTCACAAAAGACTAAGTAGTCTGACCGTCACAAGACGTATTGAGAGTATTGATCTATATATATCTCTCTCTCTCTTTTGAAACCCTTACATCAATGGTGTATTTATAGATGTGGTCTAATGATGTTTGAGTCAAAGTAGAAGACTGACTCAAATAAGACTTCTACTAATTTAAGACTTCTAGTAGAAGATAAATCTAGATAAGGATTAGGCCCATTAAATAATTTCCTAATATAATTAAGGCTAAACGGAAAATCCGGATTCGAGACACCATAAAGCCAACAATCTCCACCTTGGCTCGAACCATCTTATTCTCTGAATTTGAATCTTCAATAGATGTCTTTGTCATTACCTCTTGGGATAGGATCAACGACCTTGGATATAGATCAAGTTCAAACAGAGCTTGAACTTATCAATTGGAATCACCTTCGTCAACATATCTGCAGGATTTCTTGAAGTATGAATCTTTTGTAAAGAAATCTCGCCGTCTTCAATAATGTCCCGAATAAAATGAAATCGGACATCTATATGCTTTGATCTGGCATGGTACATTTGGTTCTTCGCAAGGTGTATGGCGCTCTGACTGTCGCAAAAAATAAGAAGAACATGTTGAGAAAAACCAATTTCACTTGCCAAACCTTTTAGCCATAGAGCTTCTTTGACGGCTTCTGTAGCTGCCATATACTCAGACTCTGTTGTAGATAATACTATAGTTGACTGTAAGGTACACCTCCAACTAATAGGTCCTCCACAAAGAGTGAAAAGATAACTAGTGAGGGATCGGCGTCGATCAAGGTCTCCAGCATAGTCTGAATCGACGTAGCCAATAATTTTGGCCTCTTGCACTGTGTTTCTGTCGAAACATAAACCAATATTAAGAGTACCTTTGATATATCTCAATAGCCATTTCACGGCCAGCCAATGCTCTTTTCCTGGATTTGTCATGTAACGACTAACAACGCTGACTGCTTGTGCAATATCAGGTCTTGTGCATATCATAGCATACATTAGACTTCCAACAGCACTTGAAAATGAGATGTTCTTCATGTATGCATGCTCTTCATCTGTAGAAGGACATTGTTGAGCTGAAAGCTTAAAGTGAGATGCCAAAGGAGTACTGACGGGTTTTTGAATTCTGCATGTGAAAACGAGAAATATCTTCTCGAGATACTTGCTCTGTTTGAGCCATAATTTTCCATGCTTTCGATCTCGATCAATCTCCATACCGAGAATCTTCCTTGCAGCACCTAAATCTTTTATCTCAAATTCCTTTTTCATTTTAAACTTTAAATCATTCAGTAGAGATATGTCTTGAGTAGCGATAAGCATATCATCAACATAAAGAAGTAATATAATAAACGAGTTATTGGCATGCATCTTAAAATAAACATAGTAATCATGTTTGTAGTGAATGAAATCTTGTCCCAGCATAAAATTGTCAAACCTTTTTACCATTGCCTTGGAGACTGTTTCAAACCATAAAGTGATTTGTTCAACTTGCAGACAAAATTTTCCTTGCCTTCTTGGATGAACCCTTCAGGCTGTTGCATAAAAATTTGTTCTTCTAATTCTCCATGCAGAAAGGCAGTTTTGACATCAAGCTGTTCTAACTCAAGATTATGAAAAGCAACTAAAGTAAGTAGAAAACGAATAGATGTGTGTTTAACCACAGGAGAGAAAATTTCATTAAAGTCAATACCCTCCTTTTGTGAATACCCTTTTGCAACTAAACGAGCCTTGAATTTAACACCATCTATCTTAGAGAAATCCTCTTTCTTTTGAAATACCCACTTGCAACCAATTGCTCTTTTACCTTCTAGTAATTTCACCAGATCCCAAGTATGGTTCTTTTGAAGAGAATCCATCTCTTCATTCATAGCAGCTTGCCACTGAGAAGAATTCTTATCCTGCACTGCTTCTTTATAGGAAGAAGGATCACCATTATCAGTAACTAAAGCAAAAGCTACCATATCTTCAAAACCATACCTCTCAGGTGGCTTTATTTTTCTTTGAGATCTTCGAAGTGGAAACTTTTCAGAAACTTGATTCTTAGAATTTTCTTGAGAGTTGGGCATATCCTGAATATCTTCTTCTGAAGGAACTACATGCTCCACCTCCACTTGTATTATATCATTAGGATCTTTCTTGAGAGATTTTAGCATAACACTTTCATTAAATACTATGTCTCTCTCAATAATTACATTTGAAATAGTAGGATCCCACAAATGATAGCCTTTGACACCTTTGGCATAACCCAGGAAAATATACTTTTTGGAACGTGCATCTAACTTATCCTTGACAACATGCACATAAGTAGGGCAACCAAAAATCTTTAATGAAGAATAATTTGCAGGATGACCAGTCCATACCTCTTCAGGAGTCTTGCAATTAATGGCTGTTTGAGGAGAGCGATTCACAATGAAGCATGCTGTATTGATTGCTTCTGCCCAAAAATCTTTATCAAGATTTGCTGTACTGAGCATCCTACATGCTTTCTCCAACAAGGTTCTGTTCATCCTTTCAGCCACACCATTTTGTTGAGGTTTTCCTGGGATGGTAAAGTGGCATTTGATGCCTTCAGCTTCACAGAATTTGAGAAATTCTGTTGATTTGTACTCTCCGCCATTATCACTTCTGAGGTATTTGATTTTTCTACTAGTCCTTTTTTCAACTGAAGTTTTCCACCGTTTGAAAATAGAAAACACTTCGGCTTTGTGATGCAAAAAATAAATCCATACTTTTCTGGAAAAATCATCAATAAAACTGAGAAAATAACGAGCACCAGATTTTGATGGAATAGGAGAGCACCACATATCAGAATGAATATAATCAATTAAGCCTTTATGCAATGAAT